>CM077159.1:179340552-179528477 GCA_039583875.1 Platanthera guangdongensis
TCGATGTCAGCTGCGATATTCCGCCCTGCACTAGACCTGGAAACTACAGACTGTTTCTTGCTCTTCCAACTCAAAAGATTGCCTCCAACAACGTGCAGAAACCTGATGTCGATTTGCGGTCCCCTTTGTCATCCGCATAGCTTGAATCAGAGTAAGCTTCAACCCTTAGGTGACCATTCTTCTGAAATAGGAGTCCTTTCCCTGGAGCAGCTTTAATATACTCTAATATCCTCAGAGCAGATTGTAGACGACACTCCCTCGGAGCTTGCATGAACTGTCTCACCTTGCCAACAGCATAAGAGATGTCGGGTCTGGTTACCGTGAGATATATGAGCTTGCCCACCAAACGCCGGTATCTCGTAAGATCGGAGAGAAGAGGCGAGTCATCTGTCCAAGTTTTGTCTTCTCCAGCAGCCATAGGACAACGTGCAGGTTTAGCACCAGTCAGTCATGCCTCCTTTAAAAGATCAAGAGCATATTTCCGTTGGGAAAGGACCATGGCGTTGTGCTTTCTAGAGATTTCAATCCCCAGAAAATATTTCGGGGAGCCCATATCCTTTGTGACCAGATGTTGACGAAGGTGTTTCTTGGTCATCAATACCTCATCCTGGTCATCGTCAGTAAGAAGAATGTCATCAACATAAACCGCAAGAACAACAAGACCAGAGGCGGTTTTCCGAACAAACAAGGAGTGATCTGCTGAGCTTCTTGTAAAACCAATGGCCGCAACAATGTCACTGAACTTATCAAACCAGGCACGAGTACTCTGCTTGAGGCCATAGATAGCCTTCTTTAGCCGGCATACCCGTGTCTCCCCCTGAGCAACATACCCAGGAGGTTGCTCCATGTAAACATCTTCCTGCAGATCACCATAGAGGAAGGCATTCTTAACATCTAGCTGCGAGATGGGTCAATCTCTGTTGACAGCCACAGAGAGAAGAACCCTAATAGTGCTGAGACGAGCCACGGGAGAGAAAGTGTCAAAGTAATTAATGTCATAAGTTTGGGTAAAACCCTTGGCAACCAGGCGAGCCTTATAACAATCCACACTGCCATCCGGGAGAAACTTCATCACGAAGACCCAGCGACAACCAACATCTGTGCCGAAAGGAGGAGGAACAAGGGTCCAGGTACCCCGTTCAGTGAGAGTAGCAATCTCCTCATCCATGACAACTTTCCAATGAGGAATAGTAAGGGCCTCCTGGTAGGAACGGGGGGTGGCAGTGGCCGAGATAGCCAGTGCAAAAGCTCTGCGAGAAGGGGTAAGACGATCGTAGGAAACAACTGCAGCAAGCGGGTGTTGGGTACATGCCTGAACCCCTTTGTGAAGAGCAATCGGGAGATCCATCAGCAACAATGACCGGGGGCAACTGAGCATGTGTGTCAAGAAGAGAGAAACATTAAGGATTGTCTGTCATATGATTTGTTGCACCAGAGTCGATTAGTCATCTTCCGCGAGTAACAACGTGAGCACTATCAGAAGAGGTGACCACGGAGGCGGACAGGCTGGAGGAGGGGAAAGTCATGGAAGCAAGAGAGGAGCAAAACGCGACGATAAGAACAAGCCGCGAGAAGAGAAAGAAGCTGAACGGTGGAGCGAAGAAGAGAAAAGAGCACCAAGCCGGTCGAACAGAAAAACAGGCCGTGCGGCTAGGAAGGCCTCTACCAAGAAGCAGAGCAAAGCAGAGGGAAAGAAGTCGCACGGCTTGAAAAAGTCGGGCGAACAGAGGAGAACAAGTCGCATGGGGAAAGATGAGGCCGGGGCGACGAGCAAGCAGGAGCGGGTAGAAGGCAACAAGAAGTAGAGTGCGGCGAATAGAGGAGATCGCGAAAACAGGTCGCGAAAAAAAGAATAGCGAATAGAAACAGGCCGCAACGACTAGAAAGCCGGAGAGGCAAGAAGGAACCAGGAGCGCGGCGACAACCAACAGGTCGCGGCGACGAATAGGAGCAGGAGAAGAGAACCAAGGAGTAACAAGCCGCGCGAACAGGGCAGCGGACAGAAGAGATGGCAAGCAGCGAAGACAGGTCGCGTAAGCAGAACACAAGCCGCGAGAATCAGAGAGCGCACACAATCAGGAGGAAAAGACCGTGTGCTCTGATACCATGTTAAAAACCGAACAGAAAACAAACCGAAATGGTTTTAACTGAAACTTTATTATCCGAAAAAGGTATCTATTACAAAGGTATGTCCTCCCTTATATAGAATGGAGGAGAGATGAGAGAATACAAATAAGAGATGTGGGACTAAAAATTTACAGGACTAAGCGGACTATACAAAACAAACCGCACAAGCCGCGCGGTTAGACAGAAGGGCTAACCGCACAGCTACCACCAGAGATAAAGAGAGATTGCCAGGGTAGACCGCCAGACCGCCCGGTCTCCAAGCCGGCTGAGACAAACCGCCAGACCGCGCGGTCTTCAACCCGCCAAGACAGACCGTCAGACCGTCCGGTCACCCACTTCAACAGGAACCCTGCAGGGGTGGAAGAAAACGCAATGCCCAGAAAATAGCTCAAAGGTCCCAAATCTGTCATCTGAAATTGCTCTTGCAGGTGATGCTTGACGAAGTCAATGAAAACCGGGTCATCACCAGTGATGATCATATCATCCACATAGAGCAGAAGAAGAGTCCGGCCTCGGGAAGAGGTGTGAACAAACAGGGTCGGGTCGTGTTGGCTGGGCTGAAAACTAGCGGCTATAACGACAGAGCTGAAGCGCTCGAACCAGGCTCGAGGAGCTTGTTTGAGACCATAGAGAGCACGACGCAAACGACAAACCATGCCAGGAGGAGCAGCAAAACCGGAAGAGGAACCATGTAGACCTCTTGTTGTAGGTCACCGTGAAGAAACGCATTCTTCACATCCAGTTGAAACAGGGACCAACGATGGACAGCAGCAACAACAACAAGTGTCCTGATCGTGGTCATGTGTGCCACAGGAGCAAAATTCTCATCATAGTCTCGACCATGCTCCTGCTGAAAACCCCGAGCAACCAGGCGAGCCTTGTACGGCTCAATAGAACCATCAGAGCGAGTCTTGATCTTATAGACCCACTTGCAAGTGATGGGAACAGCACCAGGAGGAAGAGGCACAAGATCCCAAGTAGAGGTACGCTCAAGAGCAGCCAACTCATCAAACATAGCAGCATGTCACTCAGGAACCTGAGCAGCCTCGTGGTAGGAACTAGGCTCTGGAGTACTGGTGGAGGTAGCAAGAAGAGCAGTGAGGTCGAGTGACTGGGTGGTAAAACCGAGGCAATCTGGTGGATGTCGATCTCGAAGGGGGTAACGTCTGGCAGGAGGATCATCCACGGGACTCTCACTGAAGGCTGGTGGCACCTGTGGGGTAGTCGGAGCACGACGAGTGTAGTGGTGGAGAATAGGAGGTAGAGGGCCGGTAGATGGCAGAACATGAGGAGGTGGAGAGGGCTCAGAAGAGGGAGATGACGATGATGACGGTAGCTCTGCTGGTGACTGGTCTGACGGTGGTGGCAAAACAGGTGGTTGTACAGTAGGAAAAATAAGAAACTGAATATCAGCCGGGGTAGTGGATGAGGGTGAAGCAGAGGTGGATGAAGAAAGGAAGAAAGGTTGGTCCTCAACGAAGGTGACATCACGAGAAATGCGAAGACGACGCGCAACAGGGTCATAACAGCGATAACCCTTGTGCTCTAAGCTGTAGCTTAGAAAAAACATGCAACAGACTGAGCAGAGAGCTTAGTCCGCTCACGTGGTGGTAATAAGACATAACACAGACATCCGAACACACGAAGATGAGTATATCGAGGAGGATGAGAGAACAAACACTCATCGGGACACCGAACCTGAAGGAAAGTGGATGGCTGAAGGTTGATGAGATAGACAGCGGTGGAGACAGCCTCAGCCCAAAAGTGTGGGGGAACATGGGAAGCCAAAAGAAGAGTGCGAGCGGTCTCAATGATGTGGCGATGTTTCCTTTCTGCAGTGTCATTCTGGGAATGAGCACCAGGACAGGAGAGCTGCGGAAGCGTGCCATGAGAGACGAGAAGGTCACGAAACTCATGCGATAGGTACTTCCCCCTGAGTCGGAGCGGAAAACACGAATAGAGGCGGAGAACTGAGTCCGAACCATGGAGGAGAAAGTAACATAAACCTGAAAAAACTCAGCACGAGAACGCAACATATATATCCAAGTGAAACGAGAGAAATCATCAATAAATAAGACATAATAGCGGTGTCCACCCTTGGATACAAAAGGAGCAGGCCCCCATACATCAGAATGGACTAACTCAAAAGGAGCAGAAGACCTAGACAGACTAGACTGATAGGGGAGTTTTAGCTGTTTTCCAAGCTTACAACTCGTACAAGAGTGAGTAGTGTCAACAGATACCTGACCCAAAACACCCTGGCGAACAAGAGTTGAAAGACGGGCGCCACTGGGATGACCAAGACGATGGTGCCACTGACGAAAGGAAACAGCGGGAAGACATAAAAGAGGAGCAGCTGGGGACGGTGTGACGGATGGCAGACGAAGGTACTCAAGGAGATATACCCCACGATGGTGAAGGCCAGCTCCAATGAGGGTCCCTGTAAGACGATCCTGCACATGACAAACAAACTCATCAAAACAACAAGGTAACCACTAGAGGCAAGCGGGCTGGCGGAGATGAGGTTCATGGAGAGCTAAGGGATATAGGCAACATCAGGAATGTGGAACTGAGGGGTGTGGAGAAGGCACGACTGGTAATAGGAAGGGTGGTGCCATCAGCAATAATAACACGTAGGTCAGAGGAAACAGGCTGGCAGGCATGAAGATGGGTGGCATCATAGGTCATATGAAAGGAGGCTCCAGAGTCAAGTAACCACGAGGACGGAGAGATACCTGACGGGGCAGAGACCGCTGAGAGATCAGCAGAGGTAGAGGCCTGACCAACTGTGGTTGCAGAGGTACTCGAGAAAGTGCCTGAAGACAGCTGTTGAGCTAGCTGTAGGAGCTGCGCAGAGAAAGAGGCTGTCGAAGGAGGCACAGGCAGAACTGGAGCTGCACGCTGCTCGGTGTCACGAGACTGGATGTTCTGCTGGGAGCGCTGAAGCTTGCGACACTCAGACACTCGGTGGCCCAGTGCATGACAATAATGACAGCGAACAGACCGTCGTTGCGCAGCATTGGGACCCTGGGAAGAGGGTCCCTGGGTAGGAAACGAAGCAGACGGTTGCGCAGGAGTCGAGGCGGGATCCATTGAAGGCCGACACAGAGATCTAAAGCCGGATCGATCGATGCTGAAAGCGGAGGAAGAAGCCGGAGGAAGCAGCCAACCAGAGGAAAGTTCGAGCGGGGGGAGGAGGGATCGACGGACACAGTCGACGAGCGGGAGATCGAGCAGGAGAGCTGCGGAAGAGGGAAAACGATCGACGCAGCCGAACGCCGCAGTCGAACGCCGCAGTCGAACGGAAGGAAACGATCGACGAGTCGATCGCCGCACTCGAGCGGGATCGATCGATCGATGGATGTCGACGATCGACGCAGGAGGAAACGAGCGACGAGCGCTGCAGAAGAGGGATCGATCGAGTCGAACGAGCGGGGGAGAGGGACCGGGATCAATCGGCGGCGCAGACGAGCGAGATCGATCGGGAGAGGTAAACCTTATCGCTCTGATACCATCTTAGAAAAAGGTATATTGCATAAGAATAATGACCCCTCTTGGGGCAATATATACAAGACCGAACAAACAAATAAGCTCATATACAAATACACAATATCTAACAGCGAGAATCAACCTAGCGCGACAAATTTTAAAACCGTTCTCAAATTTACCATTTAAAATCAACCAGAGGAATCCCTTAAATCGTGTGTCCCTATTAGGAGTAAGAATTCTTTGAAACGTTTCAATTTCCCTCATAAGGCTAACTCTAAAAAATTCAAAATTCATTTGATTAAGCTCATAATACTCAGGTACACTCACGGGATAGTGGTGACGCGATCCTCCCAGGAGCCTTAGGAACAAGACTATTCCTCTGCGGAAGAAGAGCAATCTTGTGCCCACAGTGATCAAATGAATGAGAGTTTCTTACACCATCATGCACGACGCGCCTATCGTACTGTCATGCTCTTCCTAACAAGATATGGCAGACATCGATGGGGGCGACATCACATAGAATAGAATCCTAATACACATCCCCAATAGAGAACTCTACAAGACAGCGGTGAGTAACGGGCATAGTCATGTGACTATTAACCTCAGATAAGTGGTAGTGTCGCTTCAAGGGGTGCGTCTCAAGTCCTAGCTTCTCAATCATATGTTGGGAAACGAAATTTTCCATACAACTGTTGTCAATGATGATGGAACAAAAATGTCGCTGAATGCGCGTAGTAGTGCAAAATATCTCGTGTCTCTGAAAATCATGCTCAGTAGACTCGCTAGGGGGAATCAAGCTATATTGAAGGGCACAAACTAAGAGTTCAGTTTGTTCTCCCTCAACCTCAATAACGTTATGAGACACGGGCTCAGGCTCAGGTTTGGAGTCTCTAAGGAAGACTTCATATTCTGGCTTACGCCCATCAGAGGACTCAGTAATTGTGACGAAGTGGCGTCCCGGGCACTCAGAAGATTTGTGCCCAGCCTCCATACACTTGAAGCATCGGAATACTCCAGTGTTGGGCTTGGGTCTCATGGGCTCCTTACCTCGGGTGAGGACAGTGGGAGGAGTTGGGATCCCAATAGTAACATGAGGAGGGGTATCAGAATTCTTAGGGGTGGGTGCAGTGGTGGTGGTGCTCGAGGAAGGCCTATCAGTAAACCTATGCCCAGATGTCCTCTTCTTAAGTAAGGCTTCCACTCTACATGCTCGACTAGACACTTCACCAAAATCTCTAAAGTCGTGCAACTCTAACTCATCCCTAATAGTATAACGAAGCTCGTTCAATAACGGGGAACTGTCATATCGTCTTCCTCGTGTAGGTCTAGCCTAAACTGCAACACTTAGAAACTCGGGGTGTACTCATCCCACGGAAGATTATCCTGTCGAAGTTGGGAACCTTCGATAAAGAGTTTTCAAATAGTCCTGCATGAAGACAATTAAGTCAGCACTTTGACTGTCGCAGAAGACAGTTAAAGTCTTATGCTCACACCCAGATCATCCACTAGGCCCCATCAACCAAATGGCTCCTTTTTAACTTCTGTGACTACCATGTACTCAGCCTATGCTGTAGATAAAGTCACTATCAACTGCAGAGTCAACTTCCAACTCACTGGACCTCCTACCAATTTGAATAAATATCTAATTGTAGACCTGGGCCCATCTATATCACCAGCATAGTTTGAACCGGTGTAGCTCATACTATCTCTCATACACTAAGTCAACATCAACTGTACTATTGAGATATCTCAGAATCCACTTAACTATTTTCCAATGACCCTGACCTAGATCATACATGAATCTGTTCATCACGCCAATTGCTTGCGCAACATCTAGCCTTGTACAAACCATGAGATATATCAAACTGCCCACTGCACTAGAAAATGAAACTAGCTTCATTTCTTTCCTCTCTTAGTCATCTTTAGAATACAAGTCAGTACACAATTGAAAATGTGTTGTCAATGGTAGACTCATAACCTTTATAGTCTCGTCAATCCCAAACTTCTTTGGCACCTTGTCAATATATGCTCTTACAATGAGCCAAACCTTTACAGCTTTCTTGTTTCTACAGATCTTCATCCCGAGAATTTTGCGAGTTTCACATAACTCCATCTTAAACTGCTTTGAGCGTTGCCTCTTCATTATGTAAATATTTATATGGCTTGAAGCGAAAATCAACATATGATCAATATATAATAGGAGATACGAACTCACCAGTAGTCAATTTTTGAAATAAGCACAATGATCATAATAGCTCTGTGTGTACTTTTGCCCTAATATAAACTGATTGAATATTCTATACCACTACCTCGGCGACTACTTTAGACCATAAAGCGACTTGTCTATTTTGCACACCAAGTCACTTTGAGCCTTATATCTAGGTGGTTGTTTCAAATAGATCTCCTCCGGTAAATCCTTGTGCAAGAATGCAGTCCTCATATCGAGCTGCTCCAAAATAAGACAATATTGTGCTACTAAGGCCAAGAGAACATAGATTGACAGATGTTTGACAGCAAGGGAAAACACCACGTCATAAGCAACACCTTCACGCTGAGCAAAGCTTTTTGTCATCAATCTTGCCTTGTAACGCACATCAGAAACACCATGCGATCTTTTTTCTTTGCATACACCCATTTGCACCCAGTATTTTTATTGAAACAATATCTAATTGAAAATACAAAATTGATATTTTAACGAACATGGGTCATGAACCTGAGACCATACACTTTTTACCAACTACACATCTACACTAAGGCTCTGTTTGGGGCAGCGATTGCGGATGGAAAAGCTCTATTCCATCCGTAATAGCAATTTTGTGAGTGTATGTTTATGCAGCTATTTGAATAGAGCTTTTTTAAAAAATGTGTTCCTAGCACATATGAACAGCCGCGCGGGACAAGATGTTCGCGTACGATGTACGTGTCTCCCGTGTGGATCCACTGCACGACTTTTTCCTTTCTCCCCAACACGACTCTGGATACACCCATCTCCGGCGTGGAGCAATTCCGTCAATATCTCTCGTGAGAGGTCTAGACCAATTCCGCGATCTCTGGAGCTTGCATCCCTCGCTCAGCGCATATAACAGCAGTTTCCGGTGGAGGAGGCTTTGCCAATTGGGAGGCTAGGTTTGATCGTCCAATCCGGAAGGAAGGAGGAACCCTAACGTCCCCCTGAGGTACATGCCACAACGAAGATATTGCATGGCAAGAAGAAAATATACTGGAAACAGATGAACAAAACAATGTATCGTGATTGCAACCATTTCGTGTTATTTCTGATCTCCGGCGCTAGCCCATCTTCTTCCAGATCTCTGACAACAACAACAACAACGGGGCACTCCTCACTCGTCGGTTGCCATGATGGGAAATTGAAAGAAAATCATTAGTTAATTGGAAGTGTCCTTGTTTGTTAGCAACCATTTCGGGTGTTAGCTAGACTGAGTTAGCATACACCTCAAAGTGTGAATTTCTCCCTGCATTACTCGGTACTAAGAGTTGAATTCATATCTACTTTCCATCATGTGCAAATATTGAAAAAAAATATGTCCATCTTTGTTGGGAAACATATATCCTACTCCGCGTTTGCGCACCAGGCACACAGAAGCAAAAATAAAATGCAACAACACAAGATAAATAATCACAACACAGAGGACACAAGATTTACGTGAAAAACCCTCTCAAAAAATCGATGAGGAAAAAACCACCGGGCGGGACACTCGAACAATCCAATATCAAGATAATGCATGCGGATTACAACAATAAGCTTTAGGTTTGTCCAACCTAGATCCCCCTTGGATTCAGAGATTGAATCCCCTCTCAACTCACAGTGAAAAACTTTCTTCAAGGGTCACAAACTCAAATCTCTCCTCTCAAGCCCAAAAACAAACGAAGACAAAAAAGAGCAAAAACACCTTTACAGCAAAGACAAGACACAGATCTGAGAAACAATAGTACTTCCTCCTTGAAGAACTCCTCTGGCAACAATGGCAACAAGCTTCTTCCTCTTCGAAAATGAGAAAACCATTGAAACCCTTTTTGACGGCTCAAACCTGGAAGTAAGTGTTTTGGAATAGGTCGTGACTTATTTTGGGCAAAGGGAGAGGCTATCTTGAACCTTCGATCAATCCCCAAATAATCAGACGTCAGAAAACGCGTCATTGACGGAATAGGCTCTGTTCGCTACAGCATCAGCACTTAAAAGCCTTCACACGACGCCAAAAACATAGTAGGAGCTTCTCACGGCGCCGTCGCCGTGCTAACACGGCGCCATCGCAGTGCACGCCATCGTCATGCTAACACGATGTCATCGTCGTGCACGTCATCATCGTGCTAACACAACGCCATCGTCGTGCTATTTCTGATCTCCGGCGCTAGCCCGTCCTCCTCCAGATCTCCGGCGATAATGTGACGCTCCTCACTCTTCGGTTGCCATGATGGGAAGCTGAAAGAAAATCATCAGTTAACTGGAAGTGCCCTTGTTTGTCATCAACCATTTCGGGTGTTAGCTAGACTGAGTCAGCAGACACCTCCAGTGTAAACTTCTCCCGGCATTACTCGGTACTAAAGCTCAGTTTGGCTCCGCTACAGTGACTGGAGAAACAGTGGTGGGAAGCAGTGGTGAAATAATCAGTTGTTTTGCAGAGTGGTGGCAGAATCTGTGAAACTGTTGGATCATGAGCGTTTGTAGTGTTGTTTCAAACGAAGAAGTTGCTTAAACTGTTTGACAAAATAGTTGTGCGGTGTTAATTCCATTTTTTATCAAATTCAATTTCAGTATTGGACTGCAAACATATAATTGATCAAAAACTTTGAGTATTTGACTCCTTATTAAGCCAATACCACGATAAAAAAATCACTTTACTAAAAATATGAACAAAATTTCAGATTCAAAGCTCTTTTTCAATGAACATAACAACATTTTGGTTATATGTACAGAAAGCAAGCTGTGGAGATTGAACGGGAATGACGAATCCCAGAAATCGAACTTTTTGTTTCTCCATTGAACTGGAAATTGAAAGGTAACGGGAATGGCAAATCACAAAAAAATCTTATGTTTCTCCATTGATACAATTTGAAGCCCTGCAGCCTCTCTAGGGGGCTGAGTCGCAGTGCATGATGCTTCTACATCATCTAGGTTTTGAAGATCGAGATGAGTGGACATCGAACGCATTAATCTTAGAGTAAAACCCTGAGGACAGCGGTGAAATATTGTGCGTGAGGTAGAAGACGACTTGGCGAGGAAGACTGGCGGTTTCCCGGACAGTGAAGGCAGCGGGTTCGGCGAAGGCGACGGGGACTTTCCGCGATCTAGGGCAGAGGATTCGCGCAGTAACAGCGACGGAAAAGAGCGGGGCGGAAGCGCGATTTCTGGAGTCGTGGTAATTTTTCGCGACTCCAAAATCGCGATTTTTCGCGATTTTGGAGCGGCAGCGACTCCAACTGCCCTTCCAAAAAACATGTTTGGCAGGGCGGTGAGATGATCTACGATACCCCACTCTCCCAAAACGCCCGCCAAACAGAGCCTAAGAGTTGAATTCATATCAACTTTCCATCATGTGCAAATATTGAAAAAAAAATATATGTTGGGAAACAAATATCCAACTCCGCGTTTGCGCACCGGGCACACAGAAGCAAAAATAAAATGCAGCAACACAAGAAAAATAATCACAACACAGAGGACATAAGATTTACGTGAAAAACCCTCTCACAAATCAATGAAGAAAAAACCAAGGGGTGGAGCACTCGAACAATACATTATCAAGATAATGTAGATTACAACAATAAGCTCTAGGTTTGCCCAACCTACATCCCCCTTGGATTTAGAGATTGAATCCCCTCTCAACTCAAAGTGAAAAACTTTCTTCAAGAAATGGTCACAAACACAAATCTCTCCTCTCAAGCCCAAAAGTAAACAAAGACAAAAAAGAGCAAAAACACCCTTACAGCAAAGACAAGACACCAATCTGAGAAACACTTGTACTTCCTCCTTGAAGAACTCCTCTGGCAAAAATGGCAGCAAGCTTCTTCCTCTTCGAAAATGAGAAAACTACTGAAACTCTTTTTGACGGCTCAAAAGTGTTCTGGAATAGGTCTTTGACCTTCTAGACCCTTGGATCAAGCCCCAAATAATCAGACGTCAGAAAACGTGTCTTTGAGGGAATAGGCTCCGTCCGCTAGAACATCAGCACTTAAAGCCTTCACACGACGCAAAAACATAGCAGGCTTCTCATTAGGCCGTCCGTAGAACACAGCACCAAAGCCTTCAACACGGCGGCCATCGCCATCGAGCTTCTCACGGCGCCATCGCCGTGCTAACACGGCGCCATCGCCGTGCTAACACGGCGCCAAGCCCAAAGAGCGCACCTGTAGCAGCACAGCAAACTCCCCCTCCATACCATAAAGAGGAGTTCTCATACCTGACATCTTCATATAGGCATCATGTCGATCAAGGGGCTGGCAGAACCAATGCTTCTCTTTTGGCACAAACTCTGTCATCATGTCCGAAGGATTTTCATCTGTGTGGATCTTCTCCACCTTCAATTGCTTCTCCTCGACAACATCTTGTATCTAATGATACCTGACATCAATATGCTTTGTCTTGGAGTGGTAGGCGGGATTCTTGGCCAGACAAATGTTGTTATGACTGTCACTGAAAACAATGAACACATCTTGCTAGAGTTCAAGTTCAAGCATGAACTTCTTCATCCATAAAATCTCCTTCGACGCCTCTGTCAGAGCAATGTACATCGTCGACAGTGTCACGCATTTCTCCAACATTGACTATCGAGACACAGCTCCCCCTGCAAATATAACTGTAAACCCGGATGTGGACCTCCGGGAGTCAACATCTCTTGTCATATCTAAATCAGAGTACCCAACAAGGGTCAGTGACCCTCCACCATACTGCAAACAGTAACCTGAGGTACCTCTGAGATATTGGAGTATCCACTTCACAGTATCTCAATGGTCCTTCCCCGGGTTCGCCAAGTATCTGTTCACTACCCCCACTGCATAAGTTATGTCTGGCCTCGTGTAGACCATAGCATATATCAAACGTCTCACTGCAAATGCGTAGGGGAGCTGACTTATCTCCTCCACTTCCTTCTCAGATGGACACTGACAGCATGACAGTTTGGAGTGTCCACCCAACGGAGTAGCTATCGGCTTGGCCTTCTCCATCATGAACCTCTTCAACACTTTCTCCACATACTCGGCTTGAGATAGTCATAATAGGCTCGCACTCTTATCTCTGGTAATCTTCATACCCAAGATCTTCCTTGTTGGTCCCAAATCTTTCATCTCAAAAGACTCACTAAGCTCTTTCTTCAGCTCAACAATGCTCGATTTGTCATCACCGACAATCAGCATGTCATCCACATACAACAGCAGAATAATATGGGCCTTCTCAGTTTTCCTCACACAAAGTGATCAGCCCTGCTCCTCTGGAAGTTTCTCTTCTGCATAAAGGAGTCAAACTTCTTACACCACAGTCTGGGTGCTTGTTTCAGCCCATAAAGACTCTTCTTGAGTCGGCAGACAAGTGTTCCTTGCCCTTGGCCTCAAAGCCTTCGTGTTGCTCCATGTACAACTCCTCTAAATCTTTGTGCAGAAATGTCGTTGTGACATCCATCTGCCCAATCTCAATATTACTGGATGTAGTCAATCCTAATACCAGTCTGATAGAAAACATTTTTACCACTGGTGAAAATATTTCGTCGAAGTCCGATCGTGCTTTGACTGAACCCTTTGACAACCAACATTGCTTTGTACCTAGGCTGGGAAAGGCTCTCATTAGTCTTCAACTTGAAAACACATTTGTTCTTCAATGATCTCTTCCTATTTGGTAGTCGGACCAAATCATAGGTATCGTTCTACTGGAGCGAGTCTAGCTTCTCCTCCATAGTTGTAACCCAAGACTCTCTATATTCACCATCAGTAAGCAAGACGTAGTCCTGCAATGGATACCTGGTGCTCGGCCTCGGAACTCTGTCAGATCACCTGAGGGGTACCTCCACAATAGGTGGAACATCTACAGGAAAAGCACCCCTCCATCCAGAATCTCCTCCGGATCTGGAATCTGCACAGCTTCCTCCTCGGTATGCCCTTCATCAGCACCAGCATTCTCTAGCTCAGGAACTATATCAAAAATCTCCATAGCCGGTGGGATCTGTGGCTCAGCAACCTCCTGCTCACCAACAACCTGGTCTTCCACAAAAATCACATCCTTGCTTCTGACAATACTCTTCCTCTCCGGATCCCAAAGTCTATAGTCAAACTCCCATGCGGGAATCCATGCAAGATGCACTCCTGGGACTTCTCGTCAAGCTTCGATCTTTCCTTCTTGGGAACGCGAACATGAGCCCTGCAATTGAACACTCGTGTGTGTCCATAAGACACCTTCTTCTCATACCAAACACGTTCTGGGATATCTCCATCCAAAGGTACATAAGGGGACAAATTGATCAAATACATTGTAGTTCGTACGGCCTCTGCCTAGAACTGCATGTTAATACCTGCCTGAGAGATCATGCACCTGATCTTCTTCACAATCGTCTCGTTCATCCTCTCCGCCAACCCATACTATTGCAGCATCCTCGGAACTGTCTTCTCATGCATGATGTCATGTGCCATACAGTAGGCATCAAAGGCTCCAATGTACTCTTCTTCATTGTCTGATCGAACCCGCTCGATCACTTTCCCGATCATCTTCTCCACATTCGCCCTGAACTCCATGGACTTTGTTAAAACATCACTCTTTTGCTTCAGAAAGTAAGCTTGTACCTTTCTCGAGTGATCGTTTATGAACGTGTCAAAGTAAGTTGTTCCGCCTACAGACATGGGCTCAATCAGACCACATACATCTGTGTGTATCAAACTCAGCAGTTCTGCCTTCCTCTTTGGTTCACTTCTGTGAAGGATACTCGTCTCTGCTTGCCAGACAAGCAGTGAACCAATGTGTCTGATAGCTCCCCTAACAGCTCTGGAAGAACCTTGTTCCTCACAAAAATCTTCAATTTCTTCTTGCTGACGTGGCTAAGCTCTGATATCATAACTCCATGGAGTTGTCTTCAGCTGCATTCACACTCGGACTGCAGATCTTGGGGTTTGCTCGGTACAAACCGCAGCACTTCTTGCCTCGGGCCACCACTAAGGACTACTTCACTAACCTCCAGGCACCTCTGCCTTCAATGTTCGTGAATCCTTCATCATCCAGTTTGCCAACAGAAATGAGGTTCATCCTCAAGTCAGGAATATGTCTAACTTCCTTGAGGATACCTTCCCCAGAACAATCTCCAAGAGGACGTCTCCACTACCAACAATCTTCGACACACCGGCATTTGTCATCCGGATAGTGCCAAAATATCCAGCAGCATATGAGTAGAAGTAATCTCTGAGAGAAGTGTAATGGAAGGATGTTCCACCATCCACTACCCAATATTTGTCAACACACTCCTAGCAAGTAGCCTCACTCCAATAAACACAGTAACTCATCCTCCGCAATCGAGGTCGCACTTGCTCCATCACTAGATTCTCTGATCTCCTTTGACTTCCCTTTCTGATCTCTTTGCAACTTGAAGCAGTCTTTCCTAAAGTGACCTTTCTTCTTGTAGTGATAGCATTCGATCTCCTTTTGGACTTGGGCTTGGACTTACTTCTGGAACTAGCTCTCTGTTTACCATCTTTCTTCATCGGTCTGCCTCTTCCCTCCATAAGAAGGGCATCTGATGTAGAGGCTTCAGAGTCCTTCCTTCTTAGCTCCTCATTCAACAGACACTTTGTCACCATCTCCATTGACACAACGTCATTCGACGCCGAATTGCTAAATGACAGCATAAGAATTTCCCAACTCTCTGGTAAAGGACTAAGAACCATCAATGTTTGCAGCTCGTCCCCCAAGATGATCTGCATGGCCTCCAACTGGTTGATGATGCTTTGGGCAAGGTTCAGATGCTCGGTCATCTGAGAACCCTCCTTGTACTTCAGATTTAATAGCATTCTAATCAAGAAATCCTTGTTCCCTGTTGTATTCCGCTCATACGGCGCATCAAGCTTTCTTCATAAAGCCTGGGCCGATGATTCTGTGGATACATGGTAGAAGACATAATCATCAAGTCATTGTCGAATGAAACTCATTATCTTTCAATCCATTTTCTTTCACTCTATCTCATCCAACATGGTTGTCGGCCTTCCCAATAATGGGGCATAAAGATCCTTGCAATACAAAAGATCTTCCATCTGCGGCTTCCAAATACTCCAGTTCTTGTCATTCATGCTAATCATTCTTGTGTTTTGCTCCATCTTCTCCAATAGCCCAACGGGCCAAGACGAACCAAACTCCGATATCATTTTGTTGGGAAACAGATATCCCACCCCACGCTTGCGCATTGAGCACACAAAAGCAAGAATAAATGTAGAAATACAAGAAAAATAATCACATCACAAAGGACACGAGATTTACGTGGAAAACCCTCTCACAAATTATTACGGTTACGCATGTCGATGGGATGCGCACACACCGACGAGACACCGTAGCGAGTCCACACGCGGAGGGAGTCTATGACGAGTCCGTCTGGAGGAGGAGAGACCGGAGACACGCCGCCGACATGATTTTCATTTTGCATTTGATATGTTATTTTATTTTGTGTGTACGCTTTATTTTCGCGTTGTGTTCGTTATCCGCACCCCGCACATATAAAGGGGTCGCGATGTACTCTTTTTGATTATGCTTGGATGTGCGGAATTTAGGGTTGCTCCCTAAGTTTTCTTCTTGTTCCCTCCTCTTTCCTCCTCACATCCATTGGCCCTCCCCCATGTCGGATTCCTCTCGGGTTAGTATCAATTTGGTCTGACTTGCCTCACCACCCACGATCTAGCCATTGGTGCACCATATCCTCGGTGACTTTCGCTTCCACGCCATTCCATCCCGTCGGCGATCCAGGCGCTTGTTTCCACCGACTGTATTTTTGCCTGCAATGGTGGTCCGCACCCTAGCAACTGCCGATCCGCTAAGACGCCCAGCAGCAACTGCCCTCCATTAACCAATCCACACGACTCAGGTGCCCCGCTCCCTGCTACGACCGTAGATCCTACCCTCTGCCCCGGATCTGCCCCCGGACGGCCCAGGCCCTTAATTCGCCGGCTTCCAGCCCTATTCTGTCGATCTACAACTGGACCCTCCCTTCTAGCCACTCTCTGACACCGGACCACAGCTCCGCCACCAGCAATCCTCGCTGTCAGCAATTGTCAGACGTCGTCTTCCCTGTTTTGGGACGCGATCTGAAGACCCAGGCGGTTGTTTCACCAGCTCCTAGTTCAGATATGCGGCCTCTGCCACATTCCGGCCCAAATCTGTTGGTCCAGCCTCATCCCAGCCCTGATCCGCTGATTTTCCGCAAGTGTCGACAACTCTCAGCCGTCCGCGGATTCCAAAGGTTTTCGTCAATTCCAGTGAATCCCACCCGCTCTGTTGATCCTAGCACATGTCTCCCAACACATGCCCGAACGGAGGTCTTCCTCCGAATGAGACCATTGAAGACCTAAGCCGCCGCTTGGAGGATCAAGAGCAACTCGTTGCCTCCATGAACGCCTCGCTCCTCGCCCTCTACTCCAAGATCGATTCCCTTCAGACGTCCACCGTCGCCGTCCACCGTCGTCGTCTCCGCCGCCTCCGCAGCCGTCTCCGCCGCATCTGGCTCAGGCCCACCCGCGTACAACGGCTCTCTCCTTGGCACCGGACCGCAATCCATTCCTTCAAGGACCACTCCTCCCATTCCGGGCCGATCCGCCCTCTCCCTCGACATTCTCGCGGATCCCGCCTTCGTAGGCGTTGACCCGATGGGTTGGATTGCCAAGAAGGAGCATTATTTCAACCTCAACTACACACCGGAGCACGACAAGGTGTCTAAGGAGGTGGTTGGCCTAGACGGCTCAGCATTCCACTGGGCTTGGTGGCTCCGCCAAACCAACATGTATCTTTCCTTTCCCGAGCTCAAGCAGAAGATAATCTGGTGGTATGATAGCCGTTACTCCGGCTCCTCGGCTATTGAGCGTCTTTCCAGCGTTCACCGGACAGTTGTCCTGGACGACTATGTGGATAATTCGTCGCCCTATTCCCACGTTCCCAGGCTACCACCCTAGTATCCCACGTTCCCAGGCTACCACCCGATCATTACCTGGGCATCTTCATGCAGGATCTACTGCCATATATCTGCTTTCACCTCCACACACACCACCCTCACACAGTTTTCGACATCTTCGCACACACCACCCTCACACAGTCTCTGACGCCAAGGACTTGGCGCGCTTGGTGGAGGCCGACCTCTCCCCTCGGCCACCTGCTCCTTCGACCGACCACCACCATCCTTGGCGACCACCAGCTACGACCCCTCCATCGCAGCCGACAGCTTGGGGAAACCGGCTCGGCTGCCCACCGACCCCTCAGCGCATCTCGAATATTGATTACAATGAGCTTCACAGCAAGGGTCTCTGTTTTCAGTGCCGCCAACCCTACTCCCCCAACCATGAGTGAGTCGTGAAGGAGTTACACGTCATCATAAGCGACATCGACCCTGAGGTGACCCTGGCCGACTTTGAGGCCCTCGAGCTCTCTGCAGGGGATACACCTCTCGACCCTACCGCTGCCACGTTCCACCTCCTGAAGTTATCTCGTGCCTCGAAGGGCGAGATCTTCGGTCAGTAGACCATGCAGTTCTCGAGCACAGTGTGGGATCGCCCGATCATCATCATGGTAGACAGCGGCTCAAGACAACCTCATCTCTAAGCACCTGATGCGACAACTCCATCTTCCCTCGATTCCCTCTCTGAAGGTTGCAATCTGTATGGGAGATCGGCGCCACCGACCGAATCAGGGCCGTTGCACTACTGTCTCTCTCTTCGTGTAGTCTTGTTCCGTCACCGCGGACTTCTACACATTCGGCTTAGGAGATCTCGACGTCATTCTGGGAGTGGCTTGGCTCCATATGTTCGGCGATGTATGCGTCAATTGAGAGACTATCCCCATGCAGTTCCTACAGGGTGTCAGCCATGTCGCGTCTTGGGCCAATCCGTTATGCCACTTCCTCATCTGATGAACCACCATGAGATTTCTACTATGCTCACCGACGTCATCCAATCGTTGGCAGTACTGCCACCTGCCCAGCCTTCTCTGGTCCGGAAGAAAGATGACAGTATGCACCATACTACCCAACCAAGCTATTTGATTGTCGCTACCACGTTCAGGGAGATCCTGGTTCGCAGGAGGTCTATGTTACTGGGCCTTACCGTCTGGAGCCCGAAGCTACGTGGCTACCCCAGAATCACTGCTGCCCCCACCCCTTCGACTACTGCATTGTGGGCAAGGCATATTTTTCAAACGGTGGCATTGTTGCAGTTACACATAATGATGGGACGTGCAAACGCCGACAAGACACCGTAGCGAGTCCACATGAAGGGGAGTCTATGACGGGTTCGTCTGGAGGAGGAGAGACCGAAGACGCGTCGCCGACATGATTAACATATTGCGTTTGTTATGTTTTTTTGTGCGCTTTATTTTCGTGTTTTGTTTGTTATCCGCACTCCGCGCCTATAAAGGGGTTGCGTTGTACTCTTTTTTTATTATGCTTGAATGTATGGAATTCAGGGTTGCTCCCTAGGTTTTCTTTTTCACTCCCCCTTCCTCTTCCTCACCTCAGTCGGTCTTCCCCCTTGTCAGATTCCTCTCGGGTTCGTATCACAAATCGATGAGGGAAAAACCACGGAGCGGTGCACTCGAACAATCCCGTATCAAGATAATGTGAATTACAATAATAAACTCAAGGTTTGCCCAACCTAGATCCTCTTTGGATTCACAGATTGAATCCTCTCTCAACTCACGGTGAAAAACTTGTCCCGAAAGGGTCACAAACTCAAATCTTTTTTCTCAAGCCAAAAAGCAAACAAAGACAAGAAAGAGCCAAAACACTCTTACAACGAAGACAAGACACCGACCTGAGAAACACATGTACTTCCTCCTTGAAGAACTCCTCTGACAACAATGGCAGCAAGCTTCTTCCTCTTCAAAAATAAAAAAAACCACTGAAACCTTTATTGACGGCTCAAACCTGGAAGTGTTCTGGAATAGGTTGTGACCTATTTAAGGCAAAGGGTGAGGTTATCTTGGCTCTTAGATCAAGCCCCAAATAATCAGACGTCAAAAAACGCGTCTTTGACGGAACAAGCTCCGTCGTCGTGCTAACACGATGCCAAAAGCATAGCAGGAGATTCTCACGACGTCGTTGTCGTCGGGCTAACACGACGCCAAACCTACAGTGCGTGCCTATAGCAGCACAGCTCCTGAACCTTATCTGTTTTCCTTCTCTTTAGGGGTTGGACCCCAACAAATTTCCAATTTATACAATCAATACATTTCAAAAAAATGTTTTCAAAACGTTGTTCTTCCAAACAACTTCAATTTAAAAAGCTCTATTCAATTATCACTTATGCACAGACTACCCAAATAGTCTACAGTTTTTTCATTACTGCTTCTAAAACAGCTTTATTCAATCAGCTATATCGCAGGTCACTCGGTTTTTTCCCGGCCCGAAGAATCAGATCGTCTTAGCTCGGAGTAGGATCGGGCGCGCAAACAGTCAAAGAAAAACAACAGAAAATGACAAAAGACTTTTTTTACGTGGAAAACCCGGAAAGGATGAAAAACTACATGATTGAATCTGTGTCAAGCCAAAATCCACTATTTCATTGGAGTTTACAAGAGTTTAGGATGATTCTTCGGATGGTGACAGGTCACCTCTCCGTTACAAGTACAAATTGTGAAAAAGATGAAAAAGAGACCAAGTCCCTCGAGCCTTCATGGAGGCGCTCTGACTTGGAAAACGGCGAAGCCCACGGAACCTCGATGGAAGCATTCCGGCTGGAAGAAATCTCCAAGTCCACGAAGCATCGATGGTAGCGCTCCTGCTGAAGCGGAGCCTTGGTGGGAGCGCTCTCGCGGAGACGAACGGCGTGTCTTAGAAGCTTGATGGATCCTTTGCGCTAGAAGGGGAGCGGAACGAATTTTTGAGAGCAGGATCGGCCTAAGTCCACAATCTCGCTGGAAAACCTTGGAACTCTTTCTAAATTCTGGAGTTGCTTGTCTTCAAATGAAAGTATGGGGGCCTATTTATAGTTTTTGGATGGTCGCGTCGGTAATTGCGATGTGGCGTGATTTGTGCAGGCGAATGGCGTCACTCCATTTTGGTCACATCGATCACCAAATTTAGTGAAATAGCAAAAGTGGCCCCCGAGAGGTCCGCGCAGGGCGCCCGATGGTGGTGGTGGCCGGTGGCGGCTGGAGGCGATAGGGGGCGCGTGCGCCGGGCAGGGCGCTCGATGGTGGTCGGAGGCGGCAGGGGGCTCGTGCGTAGGGCGCGCGCGCAGGGGACGCGCGTGCGTAGGGGACGCGCGTGCGTGCAGGGAGCGCACGCATGCGGCGTGCGGGGCGCGCGTGCCTGTGTGTTGCGCGTGAGCGCGGGGAGTGCGCGCGCTCGCGCGCTGCCCTTGTGCGTCTGTGTATGGCTGTGTTCCTTCCTTCTGGGTGGTTCTTCCTGCGCGGCTGCTTGGGTCTCTCGGCATAACTCTGAAAATTAGAGATGGGGACCCCATCAAGCTTTATTCGATCAGCATATTTTTCATCAACAGCTGCTAAGCCAAACAAACCCTAAATACCTTTTACGAGAAATTATGTAATAAATTTATATAAGTATATAATGCTTCATGGTGGTATTGTCGTCATCTCATACTACCTACAAGAGGCGCGAGTGATGGATGGTACTATCGCGACCTCACAGTAGAACTCTCATGCGCTATCACTAGCATCTACTCCTATAACAAACAAAATATGTTTTGGAGCAACTGCTATAGCTTACTACTCCTAGAAGAAAAGCTAAACCATCCAATGACAGTCGATATCCCAAATAAAACAGAACAGTTCCAAAGACCATTTACTCATTTCATAAATAAGTGCAAAAGATTACCTGCGTTTATCCCGTTAACATCCTCCGTCACCACCAAATCCGGACAAATATCCGAAGCCTCCTGCCCAATTACGGCCCCCAAAATATCCTCCTAAAATGAAGAACAAATTATAGAAGAAAAAAAAAGATTCAATTTCCATTTTTAGGGAAAAGGATACAGAGAAGAAAAAACCCTAAAAATTTACCAGAGAAATATCCGGATTAGTCACCACCGTGTCCTATAACAATCAGAAAATATCAGAATGACATAAACAGTTCACCTTCTTTTTAATCGGAGAAACTGAAAGTATGTAAAAGGAGCGGATCTTACAGCATCGTTCCAGAAAACCCAATGGTGAGCCGGCAGCTGAGATCGAACGGCGAGGACCTTGCTCCAGCTTGGCGGACGGCTGGGATCGACTAGATCGCGAGCATCAATGAAGTCGTACCCCATCCGGGCCGCATAGGCTCGCTTGTTTCCTCCTACGGCCGCCATCAGGCCACTGAAAGACCGCCGGCGCGTTGCCCGCCTCTCGCCGTCACCGCCTCCTTCCTCCGAAAATGTTACCATTGCTATACTGATGGAACGGTTCGCATCCGGTGTAAATAGGCCGGAGAAAGTCGATCGGTGCGGAAAGCACCTCCGGCCGAAGTCGTTGGCGCGACGGAGCACGGCGGAGCAGCTGCTGAGAAAGGCGAGAAGTAGTAGAAAAGAAAAGAGAGTGAGGAGTGGGATATGGAGGCGACGGCGGAGGAGGAGAGCCGCAGACGGAGCGCAGAGAGATGGAGACGGCGGGCGACCTCGCCGGCGAGCCATGGAGGGGATGAGGGTTTAGCTATCCCACTTCGTTACTACTACCTCTTCACCTATCCTCGTTCAAAATAATCTCAAATTGGTCCCTATGAGGGTATGCTTCTTGTACTGGTTTTAATAGTTTAGGGAGCTATTTTAATCATTTGAAAGTTTAGAAACTCATTTGAAAAAGTTCCCAGAGTTTAAGGATCAATTTGATAATTTTGTCTTATTTTAGTCTTTATTTTCTGTTAATTTATAATATATTCATTATGTGCTTATGGCAGTTATCCGTCCGTTTTATTTCATTTTGGCTCTCTTGCATCTCGGTGGGGGTCGTAAATGTATGAATTAAATCGTCATTTGTTAAGAATCATTTAACAAATATCAATCAGTTAGAACATAAAATTGAACGAAGTTTTTTAAATGAACGTTAACGAATGACAGTTTAACCCACATGATCATAACCGCCATCACCATGCCAAATGGAGCCTTTGAAATGCACATCTGGCAGCCAGAGCATGGAGAAATTTATTTGGTGGGTGCGACATTCATAGGTCTACGTCTGTCATAGTGATTTTTGTGCTCCAAATCATATTTTTCAACTTGTAAAAAATTTTTTGAAAATCACATAATATTAATGTTCGTATGTTTATGTTCGTATTATAACTGAAAAGTTCACGTTTGTAAAATCATGCAATATGACCGTAAAATGACATTACGATTATAATGTCAAAATGCTATCCTGAGGTCATTTTACGGTCTTAATGCATGGTTTTACGGCTGTAAACTTTTCAGCCATAATCGAAATATGAGTAATATGAAACTTATAGTAAGCGAAAAAAATATGAACATCAACATCCGATTTTATTTTCTTGCAAAAAAACTTTATTTAGATGTCAAAAAATTGAATGTAGTGCAAAAATTTGCGTCCGGCGCACCTACACCAAAATATTTTTACATGTGCGTATCATGCTCATGGTGCGCGGGCTAGTTGCCAGCCGACCGATCCATCGTGAACTGGCTGCCAGCCGACCGATTCATCGGGAACTGGCTGCCAGTCTTCCGATCCAACGGACATCCTTATTTGTTGTTGAATTTGGCTGTTGATCTGTGATCGGACGGATAAAAATCTCCGCATCATGAACATGATGCTCGTATCTATGATTTTTCCGGAGCCAGACCATTCAGTAGTTCTGGTAGTTGAATAATTCCCTCATATTTTCCTTATAGCCAGTATCTTGCCCGGCATGATCGCTTCAAAATGATTTTCTGCCTTGTCATAACATTTGTTTTTGTTCTCCACATCTGTTACTGACGAACATCTTTATTTTGCTTAATTTACTACTTGAAAAACCATATTTTAATCATGTCATATGTCCTGTTTGTGCCGATGGTTAGTTATCATGCTACAATGCGGCAGGCGGCGGCGGCGGAGGTGGAACAACTACAACTTAACAACGATGGTAGCGATACGGCGTAGCTGCGGTATGGGTTTGGCTTGTTAGAGCAACTCCAGTAGTCCAGTGGGGATCTTTATATTTAGAGATACTTATTGTACCATGTTCTCTAAATATAGAGAACATTGGTAGAGCAACTCCAATCATTTTCTCTATATTTAGAGAATATGTTATTTTATATATATATATACACATATATATATATAATATTTATATTATATTTATATATTAATATGTATAAATAAATAAATATAATACTATTATGATATTTTTTTTCTTATCTTATTTTATTATATTATATTAATTTTAAATTTTATTAAATAACTACAATAGAACACGCATAACATAATTCAATATTAGGCTCGTTTTGTAGGTCTCGAAAAAATTATTTTATTGATATATTATATGTTATAATTGAAAAATTATTTTAATCACTAAATGAATTATAAATTATTATCAAACTTTCTTAAATTAACTAATTAAAAATTAAAAAAAAAACATTAAAACCAATGTCGAAACATTGGAGGAAAACGTCCGGTATTTCTAAGAAATGCCGGACGGTTGGAGTTGCTAAAGAGCATTTTATCACTTGAACATCATTTCATGCAATTTTTATGATGTTTGGGTTTTTCATCATTTCATGAAAAAAATACACAAAATATTTGGAGATAATTCTTTCATAAAAAAAACTATTCTTTTAGTCTTGCATTGACAGACAATCCTTCACTTTATTTTTGCTTTATCACTGAGGATTGATTTTATTTTATGTTTTCCTTTTAATTGATCTACACTTAAAATCTTTGTATCTTAGATTCTGTTTAGGGGACTTATTTTCACAGATCAAGCGTTTACGACCGCATGAACCAGAAGCTGTTTGACCGGTGAAAAAAAATCCTCCTAAACAGAGCCTTATTTTTAGGAATCTGAATCCTCTGGAGTTCGTGCGGAAACTCCAGGGTGGAGTTCGTCAATCAACGGTAGCGATTTATAGCTCAAACAGCCATCAACAATCGCATAATACCCGCATGCGGAACTCCACCCGGGCCACTCTTATTTAAAGTGAACCCCACTTTGAAGTTCCCGCACAAACTACAGAGGATCCTGATTATAATTTTAGTTGGCTTAAAAAATTTTAGCACTTGAGAAATATTTTCTGGAGCAATGTCTGCGTAAAATTCTAGCATCATTTTTTGAATTTCACAAAGCATGTAAATTTGTTGGGACCAAGAACAATCATAATTAAGAAAATAATTCAAAAAATAACTAAACTTTAAAGATCAATTTAACAAATTTGCCAAAAAAAAATACTGGTGACCCAATCAAACTTTTTAACATCTTTTTTTAGAACTAAATATTCATTTTTTTTCTGCATATTTAGCAGACGGATGAAATAAAAAACAACTGAGCTTTGAGTAAAGCGGTCAAACATGAAACTTTAATTAAGTCGTACGGTCGTACCGCTTTAATAGTTTCAAACGGAGCCTAATAGAGAGCGTCCAAGCTAGCATCTACAAATTAATTTAACGAGAGCATCTACTCTAATATTTTAACGAAAAAAAGTAAATCAAGCAAAAATAATAGAGACAACACAAAAATAATTTTTAAGGTGGAATAGCAGTTGGGTTAAAACAACGGGATGATCGGAGTACAGCCTGCAAAAGTCTTTACAAAAATGTATTTAAAAACACGTAAAAAATTTACAGGCTTTTCTTCTCAATTCACAGAGAATCTTCATCACGTCGCTACACAAATTATAATTAATAAAATACAAGATATCAAAATGAGCAAATGACGGATTTAAGAAATTCACACCGGTGAGCATCCTTAAATTTTTGCAATGACGGTGAATCCAATTTTTGTAGCAAGACTACTTCAACGTCGTTGAACGATGTCCGAACAACCGCAACAATTACGGCGGCAGTTTCCAAATAGTGAGGCGGCAGGGGCCTTCCAACAGCGGCGGCGATGGTGGTGGCCTCCTAACAATGACAACTACGATGAAATTCCAACAACGCGGCGGCGACGGCGTCCACAGCGGTGGCTGCATTCACAGCGGTGGCGGCGATGGCAGTGGCGAAGCTGCAACCTCACTTCTTTCCTCTGGAGTTATCACTGGTGCTTGCTAAGCCTTTTAAATTTTCCCTGACTGCTCCTCTACCGAAATGCCAACATAGAGGGATAGACATGCTGAACAACCTTGTTAAAGATATTTAAAATAAATGAAGTGTCAGAGCGCAATCTAGATACGAAGACAAATTGCAGCCAATATAATCGACTGGTCATTAGCCGCATGAGGAGAATACAAAATTATTCACCTGTTATGCGACATTTCTTCCGCATTTTGTCTTATCAAATATGTGTTAGCGAATCACCAACTTATTGCGCATGAGCTCAATGATTTGCTCCGCACCGGATGAGAATCACATCCAACATTTATGACTGTAATTGATGGGTTCCACCTTCATTTATAGGAGAGAAGCCCCTCATGATCTCCCCCAAAAATGGGTCATGGGTGACTCACCCCCTCCATGAACTCTCATGAGGAGGAAATCATGGGGGGTGGGGCCCGCCACTCACCCCATGGGGGAAAACCGCCGCCGGCCGCCGCCGCCGGCCGCCCAACGCCGCCACCCGTTGGCGCCCGCCGCCGGCCGGCCGCCCCCGGGCGCCCGCCATCAACCACCACCACCGGCCGCCACCACCCGCCGCCCGCCCGCCGTCGCCGCCCGCCGCCGTGGCGGCCCGTCGCCGTGGACGAACTCCCCACCGTCCGATCGAGGGTAGGCTCTCCTCGCCGTCCGATCATGAGGGTAACCACCCACTAACCCGCCACTTATAGTGTTGGGGCCCGCCATGACCCTCCCCTGGAGGCTATAAAAGGACCCCAGGGGTCTTCATTCTTCACCTTTTGATGTCTGAAGCTTTCTTCTTCTTCAAGTGAGAGCTCTTCTGCCTCCTCTCCCGGCGTCGGCCTCGAGTCGTCGTGAACCACCGGCGGCCGCCCACGGCCACCAGCGCTCCCTCACCGCGTAGCCAGCAGGAAAATGTCCAAGTCCCCGCAAGAGCCAAAGGAGGAAGGCGACCGCAGCCTGCAAGTGAACGCAACCAGAGGAGCCAGAGCACCGAGACCATCACATGCATTCCAACGTCCAAGCTACTCCTGCAGCATGTTGCCCGCCGGGAGTCGTAGTCTCTCTCTCTAACCAAGCTGTAACGGGAGCGGCATGTCGCCCCGATTCTCCAACACACTGTAAACACCTAAATCTAGTGGACTTTGACCGGCACAGACCCGGTCACGTGATTTTTTACTCATTTAAGGGGTTTTTCCACGTCATCACATATTGTGTCAACTTTCTGCTTTCATTGACTGTGTGCGCGCTCGACCACCTCGTGAGCTAAGACGGTTCGAACAAATCCGGCCCGACCTGGACATTGAGTTAGCCCGCAACAGTTTGGCGTCGTCTGTGGGAAGAGTCCCAGCATCATTCGAAGACCAAGATCACAAGCATTGCCCCCGCCAAGTTCAGCCTAAATGGCAAAGAGAAGCACCCGTACCGCTGAAGGCTCCGCCTTTGGTGGAAACCCCGAGTTTGCACGTTCGCACTCTCTGGGGGACGTGCTACTGACCGCTGAGGCCGCATTAGCTCCTGTTACTGCCTTGGAAGGACGCGTCCGCCAGATGGAAGAACAGCAAATTGAAATGTTCACCCTACTGCGAAACCTTGGAGCACCTCAGGCTCCCTCGCAGCAGCCAGCTCGAGCAGATCCACCGCCACCACCGAATCAAGGCCGACCCCAAGAAGTCCTTCCAAGGCAGGAGATATCCGAAGAATACTCTGAAGCTGCAAGTTCCGCTCACCCGGTCCAGAGGAGAGCGAGAGCGGACCATCATCATGAGCCTGCAAATGAAGTACGTCTACCTCCGCCGGAAAGGTTTACTCGGGAAGAAATTTGAGAAGTCATTACCGAAGAATATCATCAGGCTGGTGCAAGAGATATTCGTGCCCGCCGACCGCTGTGCCAAGGTTCCCCTCTGATACCCCAGATTCTGGATCATCCAATCCCAAACGGGTTCAAGATCCCGAACATCGAAACGTCTGACGGGACCGACGATCCACTGGAACACATCAACCACTTCACCACCATCATGAGGATTTATAACGCTACAGACCAGTTGCTCTGCCAAGTGTTCCCAGCAACACTCAAAGGCCAGGCCCGGACATGGTTCCATTCCCTGAGAACTGGCACCATTACCAACTTCGCGGAGCTAACCAGGCAGTTTGCCGACCAGTTTATCGCAAATCGAATAATTGTTCGCGATCCCTCACACCTTTCAGGTCTTCGACAAAATGAAGGAGAATCCCTCAAGGACTTCTTTCGCCGCTTCACCTCTTAGGCACGTTAAATTCCGGGCGTCGACCCCGAACTTCTCAGAGGTGTCTTCCTTGGCGGACTTCGCCCCAGCGGCTTCTATTCAGCACTCATGAGGGAGACTGTGCCCAGTTATCCAGATCTCGTTCACCGGGTCGAGTCCCAGATAGTAGCCGACGAGGCTATTGAAGCGCACCGCCAGCAGTTTGAAGGAAAATAGAAAAGGAGGAAAGAAGAGGAACCAACTCTCACAAGACAAGAAGAACGACGTCGGAGTGAGCGTCGCCACGATAGCCGTCAACGTGACCTTCCCAGGAATGGGGGGCAACATCCACTTCAGGAGTATACCCCTCTGAATACCACCCGCACTAATGTGATGTATGCAATTCAAAATGATCCTGCATTCCAACGACCAAGAGCACCGCGGCCAAACCCCAAGGCTGACCAGACAAGATACTGCGAGTTTCACCGCACAACGGGTGACAACACCGAAGAGTGTGCCGGGCTAAAAGATGAAATTGAACGTCTTGTCCGCCAGGGGCTCCTCGGGAGATTTTTGCAAGGACAAGCACAGATCCCAGCACAAGGAAACGGTGGAGGAAGGCAGATGGTGGGCAACATAGAGACCATCTCCGGACCACCGACAATGAATACCTAGGAGGGGCACTCTCCCCGACACAGGATGACCCTCTACAGCACGCCTCCAGCCTGGAATTTGCGTCGCACCCATCCCTCCGCATTTTTTATTAATGTTGTTTATCGTCTGCATTTTCCATCACCTTATTTCCGTCACTTTAGAACAGTAAAAGTCACGAGCTCAGGCTCGCGCAAACCATGTTTATGTCCAAGTACAATATCATATTTGTTTTAAGGTAAAATGTGCTTACAAACCGAACAAGCAGGTTCTTCACCAACTTTTCCCCTCAACATCATGTCATCGTCAGGGCCTGCCCCCCTCGCGATTGCACCCGGATTGAGCACCTACGCTCTCCGGCACCCGGATTGAGCACCTACGCTCTCTGGCACCCGGATTGAGCACCTACGTTCTCCGACAGTCGGATTGAGTGCTTACATTCTCCGACGTTACTCTTCATGTCATCGTCAGGGCGTGCCCCCCTCGCGATTGCACCCGGATTGAGCACTTACGTTCTCCGACACCCGAATTGAGCACCTACGTTCTCCGACAGTCGGATTGAGTACTTACATTCTCCGACGTTACTCTTCATGCCATCGTCAGGGCCTGCCCCCCTCGCGATTGCACCCGGATTGAGCACTTACGTTCTCCGGCACCCGGATTGAGCACCTACGTTCTCCGACAGTCAGATTGAGTACTTACATTCTCCGACGTTACTCTTCATGCCATCGTCAGGGCCTGCCCCCCTTCCGATTGCACCCGGATTGAGCACTTACGTTCTCCGACGCCCGGATTGAGCACCTACGTTCTCCGACAGTCGGATTGAGTACTTACATTCTCCGACGTTACTCTTCATGTCATCGTCAGGGCCTGCCCCCCTCGCGATTGCACCCGGATTGAGCACTTACGTTCTCCGGCACCCGAATTGAGCACCTACGTTCTCCGACAGTCGGATTGAGTACTTACATTCTCCGACGTTACTCTTCATGTCATCGTCAGGGCCTGCCCCCCTTACGATTGCACCCGGATTGAGCACTTACGTTCTCCGGCACCCGGATTGAGCACCTACGTTCTCCGACGGTCGGATTGAGTACTTACATTCTCCGACGTCACTCTTCATGCCATCGTCAGGGCCTGCCCCCTTACGATTGCACCCGGATTGAGCACTTACGTTCTCCGGCACCCGGATTGAGCACCTACGTTCTCCGATGGTCGGATTGAGTACTTACATTCTTCGGCATGCCACCGTGGAGGTCTGCCCCCCTCACGAAGAAGTCGCGAGCAACCCTCGCACAAACTAAGCCGCGAGCAACCCTCGCGCCACACCGTGGGGGCCTGCCCCCCTCACGAAAAAGCCGCGAGCATCCCTCGCGCAACTAAGCCGCGAGCAACCATCGCGCAACACGGTGGGGGTCTGCCCCCCTCACAAAGAAGTCGCGAGCAACCCTAGCGCAAATTAAGCCGCGAGCAGCCCTCGCGCTACACCGTGGGGGCCTGCCCCCCTCACGAAGAAGCTGCGAGCAACCCTCGCGCAAACTAAGTCGCGAGCAACCCTCGCGCAACACCGTGGGGGCTTGCCCCCCTCACGAAGAAGCTGCGAGCATCCCTCGCGCAACTAAGCCGCGAGCAACCCTCACGCCCCACATCGTGGGGGCCTGCCCCCCTTACGAAGAAGCCTCGAGCATCCCTCGCGCAACTAAGCCGCGAGCAACCCTCGCGCAACACCGTGGGAGCCTACCCCCCTCACGAAGAAACCGCGAGCAACCCTCGCGCAAACTAAGCCGCGATCATCCCTCGCGCTACACCGTGGGGGCCTGCCCCCCTCACGAAGAATTCGCGAGCAACCCTCGCGCAAACTAAGCCGCGAGCAACCCTCGCGCAACGCCGTGGGGCCTGCCCCCATCATGAAGAAGCCACGAGCATCCCTCGCGCAACTAAGCCGCGAGCAACACTCGCGCCACACCGTGGGGGCCTGCCCCCCTCGCGAAGAAGCCGCGAGAATCCCTCACGCAATTGAGCCGCGAGCAACTCTCGCGCAACACCGTGGGGGCCTGCCCCCCTCACGAAGAAGCCGCGAGCAACCCTCGCGCAAACTAAATCGCGAGCAGCCCTCGCGCTACACCGTAGGGTCCTGCCCCCCTCACGAAGAAGCCGCGAGCAACCCTTGCGCAAACTAAGCCGCGAGCAACCCTCGCGCGACACCGTGGGGGCCTGCCACCCCTCACGAAGAAGCCGCGAGCAACTCTCGCGCAAACTAAGCCGCGAGCAACCCTCGCGCTACACCGTGGGGGCCTTCCCCCCTCACGAAGAAGCCACGAGCATCCCTCGTGCAACTAAGCCGCGAGCAACCCTCGCACAAGCCCAGCAACAAACATCACTCACTCACCATGAGACACAAACCTAAGCTATGCAAGGTAAATAGCGAGCCAATGCAAACAAACTACCGACGGACATAGAAACGATGACAATGTCACAACAAGGCAAAGCTGGAAAGATACAACTACCATCAGCAAAAACAACCAAACCCAAATAAGGGGCAAAACAAAGTACAATCAAATTTAAAGCGTACAAAGACAAAGTATCACTACTCGTCTTCATCATCGGAATGCTCATCCTCAGAGACATCTGCAAAACTGAAACTGGAGGTACACACCCTAGGCTCTTGCTAACAAAGCGAAAAGCCTTTGAGACACCGCGTCGGAGCGCCAACTCCCATACATCATCCATCTGAGGCTCCACCTCCTTGGACCAAATATCATCACGAACCTCCTCCGCGATCAGGCTACGGTCTCGCATATAGTACAGCGACTCCAAGTACTCCGCGAGCCCTGCAGCCTTCAGCTCTGACGCGTGGTCATCAGAGGACAGCGTCTCCACCTGCGCCTTCGCCGCTCGAAGCTGAGTCTCAAGGCCTGAGACCTCTTGCTGCGCCGCTTGTAACTGGGCCCCCAAGCTTGAAGTCTCCTCCTTCGAATACTTCAACATCTGAGTGGTCCTCTCCGCCAAAGTCCTCTCCACTCCCAAGGCCGCACGAGCATCCTCTAACTCGGACTTCAGCTCCGAACCAACCCGGCGGAACCGCACAAGGCCCCTGTCATGTTCCTCCCTTAAAGAGGCAAGCGAACTCGTCGTCGACCGAAGCTTCTCCTGAAGAGTAAGGTACCCGTCCTTCAGGCTCACGTAATGATCATTCCAGGTCAGTGCAATCTGCACCTGGGTCTCTATCTGCACAAAAAAGAAAAGAGCAAATTTTAGCCTTTATGGCAAAAAATAATAAGGGAAAAAAACCTTGACAACAAACCAAATCCATACCGCATCGCTCATCGCCCTTAAGGAAGAGGACATCCGCAAAGCAGCTACACCAACAGATGTCAGGGGGACTGGGGAAGTAAGTATCTGCACCTCAGGAGTCAAATCATAGCAAGCATCAGAGGTCACCGCTGCCACCACATCAAGGTAGTGAGGGAGGCCGACACCGCTTTCCTCTTGCGGTCCCCTCCTCGAGAAGTCTCCGCTGTCTAGCCTGGGTCTGCTGAAATATCACACTGCACCAACCGCTTCTCCTCCACATAAACATAAATACTGAACAGATGATTGACCAACTCACGAGGCTCAGAAAATCCAAGCACCGGGGAAAAGTCCCGCTCCTTCCCCCTCACACGGCGGCATCGATCGGGAAGCATATCCCACACCTCAGGAAGACTCCATGAATTCTTGACATATCCGAACAAAGTGTTGCCATGACGACGGTTTTTGCGGGCCTCAAACTCCAACCAGGCTTTGTTGCTGCATACCTCCATCCGCTCGCCGCCATCGGAACGAACATCGCACCAATCCCGAAATTGGTCCAGGGAAAACCAGCCTCCATGCTCGCGGAATAAAGCAACTAAGACCATGATCCGAGCAATCCCGGCCGGGACGAACTGGGTAATAGGCACCCCGCAAAACCTCAAGATCTCAACCACCTCCTCGCACGGCGGAAAACGGAAGCCGGACCTCAGAGAAACTTCGCAAATCGTCAGCCAGCCGCGGGGAGGATTTTGAACCCGCTCCTCAGGGCGAAGGATCCTCACTTCCAAATCAGCAGGAAGCACATACTTCTTCCTCCAAATATCCACGCCATCTACAGTCAAAGAGGAACGCAAACGCATTGGGCCGGAGGAACGCTTCGAGACCTGCACGGAGCAAAAATCAAAAGTTCAAGAAAAGTGCGACCAAGCAACCCAAGTGGCACGCGAAGAAAGGCGCCTGCGCAAGAATGCACATAGCAGGGGCATTGCACGCCACGCGACCCGCGCACGCAAACCGCGCGCACGCAGCCCGCACGCGCAAAACCCCGCCTCACGCCGGCCTGCCCACGCGCGCGGCCCCGCGCAGGCGGCCTGCCCGCGCCCGCGTGGCCTGCCCACGCGTGCGGCCTGCGCGCGCGGCCTGCGCCCGCGGGCTGCTAGCGTGCTATTTTTCCTAACCCTAAAGAGATATTTTGGGCGCGGCCTGCGCGCGCGCGCGCGACGGCCCGCGCGCGCGGCCCTGCGCGCGCGCGGCCCGCGCGCGCGGCCTGCGCGCGCGCGCGCGCGCGCGCCTGCCCCGCGCGCGCGGCCTGCCCGCGCGCGCGGCCTCGCGTACGCACAAACCGGCCAGGGCCGCGCCCGGCCAGGTCGCGCCCGCGCGCGCGCGCACAACCGGTTCGCGCGACCGGCCTCCACGGGCGCGCACCGCCGGTGCGCCTCAGCCTTCCCGCGCCGCCGACACGCGTAAGCAGCATGCATGCCCCCGCCTTCGCGTCGGTACGTCGTCATCATTCGTCGGGCCTCCCTCCGAGTACCTTGGAAGTACTGGCCGCCATCGTCACCTCAGCCTTCTCACCAGAAGCCGTCATGACAGCAGAAACCAAAAGAAATCTCTCCTCTCTCGCTCACTTCGCTCCCAGACAGCAGAGATTTGGGGGGCAATTGATGGGTTCCAACCTTCATTTATAGGAGAGAAGCCCCCCATGATCTCCAGCAAAAATGGGTCATGGGTGTCCCACCCCCTCCATGAACTCTCATGAGGAGGAAATCATTGGGGGGTGGGGCCCGCCACTCACCCCATGAGGGGAAAACTGCCGCCGGCCGCCGCCCGCCGCCGGCCGTTCGGCTGCCGCGTCGGCTGCCCGCCGTCGGCTGCCCGCCATCAACCACCGCCGCAGGCCGCCGCCGTCGCCGCCCGACCGGCCCGGCCGCCCGCCGCCCGGCCACCAATGCCCGCCGGCCAGCCATGCCGGCCGTCGGCCGGCCGCCGTCTGCCACCACCCGCCACCCCCGCGGCCGCCGCCGTGGCGGCCCGTCGCCGTGGACGACCTCCCCACCGTCCGATCGAGGGGAGGCTCTCCTCGTCGTCCGATCATGAGGGTAACCCACCACTTTAGTCGTGGGGCCCGTCATGACCCTCCTCTGGAGGCTATAAAAGGACCTCGGGGGGGGGGGGGGGTCTTCATTCTTCACCTTTTGATGCCCGAAGCTTTCTTCTTCTTCAAGTGAGAGCTCTCCTGCCTCCTCTCCCGGCGTCGGCCTCGAGTCGTCGTGAACCACGTCAGCGGCCGCCCATGGCCACCAGCGCTCCACCACCGCGTAGCCAGCAGGAAAACGTCCAAGTCCCTGCAAGAGCCAAAGGAGGAAGGCGACCGCAGCCAGCAAGTGAACGCAACCAGAAGAGCCAGAGCACCGAGACCATCCCACGCATTCCAACGTCCAAGCTACTCCTGCGGTGCAGACTGTTGCCCGCCGGGAGTCGTAGTCTCTCTCTCTCCCCAAGCTGTAACGGGAGTGACATGTCGCCCCGATTCTCCAACACACTGTAAACACCTAAATCTAGTGGACTTTGACCGGCACAGACCCGGTCATGTGGTTTTTTACCCATTTAAGGGGTTTTTCCACGCCATCACATCTTGTGTCAACTTTCTGCTTTCATTGACTGTGTGCGCGCTCGACCGCCTCGTGAGCTAAGACGGTTCGAACAAATCCTGCCCGACCGGGGCATCGAGTTAGTCCGCAACAGTAATGAACTGGTTTATGAAAAAGATGTCTTATATATAATTAAATATATTAATATGTTATGAAAAAACCGGTTCAAATAGATAATTTCTAGATCCTCAAAAATTAATCTAATTGCAAAAAGAGCGGTTACGAACAACAATAAACAAAAAACAATAAGAAACACCTCAAACAACGAACCTCAAATATAAAGTTGTTCTCTGAAATTGGGTATGTTCAATGTGCAAGCAAAATATTTTATTTTCTTTTCTCAAACACACAATACGGTTATAAATAAGGGAAAAATAGACCGAGAGATTGATGACAATTTTGAATCCTCCAAAATCCGGTCGTACAAGTTGCAACGAGAAAGAAATTCGACAGCAAAAGAAAAAGTCGACGGCTGAGAGACGAGCACACTGCAGCGAGGAGGAAGATAAGAAGAAAGCAACCCTGGTTAGGCCAAGACCGACCGACCGACCACTCTGCGTATTCCACTGGCCGAATTTCTCATATTTCACGGGGGAAACCCGACCACTCCTATTTATAGAGGTGAAGAACCCTAAAATCAGGTAGAAAGGAGAGGTCGACTGAATCCAATCAAGAAAGGAGAAAAAATCTCCTTCAAAAAATCCCCTCCATCACCGGTACAAAATATATTATGTCACCAATGCAATATAACTGATTTTAGAGAGTTCAAAAATTGAAACCTTGAATTGAGCGGTCTCCAAAAAAAATACCGTCATGAGTGAATCCCGACGGAATAGGCGGCAGGAACAACATTAATATATGCTATGCAAGTATTTCCCACTTCTCTTCCTCATTTATATGTTATTTACTTCAGACTGTCTCAAACAGAAGACCAATTACAATGAAAATGGTCCTCCAAATCTATTTTCAGACCTCAATTCTGTTAAGCGGGGGCCGGCTCACTCATGTGAGTATCCCGGGCCGCCCCTGTGTGGACTGCAGTCCATCGGTCCTAACCCCTCCACTGGCCGTGTGCATCCCAAGTCCAAACTCGGCGGCTTACCTTGAACATCACTCCTCATACCCATCTGCATAGCAGCGCGGATGAGTATGTGGAGTGGTATTAGTCTCCTCATAAATGAGGTCATGGGATCAATGCGACGCCTTGGTGACCTCGACAACCCACCATGTGGCAGTTTATGATAGGCCGCCAGGTGTTGGGCTTGCACCGAATGTGGCATGTGGAGATTAATTGGGACTGGTGGACTACAGTCCACACGGGAACAGCCCCAAATACTCACGTGAGTTGACCGGCCTCCGTTCAACAAATTCCATCCAACCAAACAAACTTTGGCTCTGTTTGGGGGGACTTATTTTTTCCGGTGAAGCGGTTGCGACCACATGAATCGGGTTTTAATTAAAGTCCAGTTCATGCAGCCGTAACCGCTTGACCAGTGAAAACAAGTCCCACGAAACAGAGCCCTAATCTAACACCAAGTATTTCCTCGTACTTTAGGGAAGTAATCCGAAACTAGAAAATTGCACCGGCAAGAAAAAAGTTATTGCTGTGATTGCTCCGCCTAAACCGACATTATTTATTATTGCAATTGTTATCTTATAGCCTACTTGGGCGGAAGAAGGCTGCAAAGCTGTCGAAATATTATTCTTAATTTTTATTTTATTTTTATATTTAATAATGAAAATGATGGATATTGGATGTACTTGGGGCTCTATTTTGATTTTTGAAACGCAACTTAAAAGATTCCGTTGGGCACTGTCGAGGTGGTTTAAACCGTCATTCGTTAAGGATCACCTATTATAAAATTGGATTGAATCCGTGACTTCAAAAAATCGCAGACAGCGCAACGGAAACGAGCAATAGCAGTAGTGCAAAATAAAATAGCGAAATTCCAAGCACACACAGACGACACAAAATATATGCGGTTCGGAGAGAAACACTACATCCACGGGGAGAGCACCGGAGAACGATCTACGATAATCAGAGAGTTTAAAAGGTTCATGAAGATTAGCAATAAAACGATAAAACCTGGAGCGCCAAGATTCCCCAAACCAACTCTTGAGCTCGCCGACGTCCAAGACACCACACTGGCCCTAGAACGGTAGAGACCGAACCAGGCGAACAACACAGAGATGGTCGGAGAAGACACTGCTGCTCTCCTACGCGCCTGAAAACACCGCCGGTTCCCACCGGCCGGAGAAGACACTGCTGCTCTCCTCACACCTGAAAACACCGCTGATTCCCACCTTCGTTCCAACAGCCGGAGCCCACGACTCCTCCGTGGAAGTTCGTCGCTTGCACCAAGGTCTGGAACCCTAGCTCCTCTCCTTCACGATTTCGGCCAGAGAGAAGACCTACTGCACTTTTTTTTTCTTTCTTCTTAATGGCTAAAAAACCAGTGATTAACCCTTTATATATATTTATATATAAAACGGGCTCACAGATGAACCGTCCGGTTAAAAACCAACAGGTGTACCTGACCAGACTTCCTGAGGAGACTTCAGATCTAGTGACATAAATAGAGACTGATTCACTAGATAGCATGTCGTATTGATAGCTTCGGCCCAGAAAGACGTCGGTAGGTTGGCAAATAGGCACATGCACCGAGCTCTCTCCAGCAATGTTCTATTCATCTTTTCCGCGATGTCGGTCTGCTGCGGTGTACCAGGAACGATGAGATGACGAGTGATGCCCTCTTGATTGCAGTATGCTTGAAACTCCGTTGAGGTGTACTCGATGTCATTATCCTGGTCTGCTTCTCCACTTTGGTTTTCCATATCTTAAACTTTTCGAAAACTTCAGACTTGTGCTTGAGAAAGTAGATCCAGACCTTCCTTGAGAAATCATCGATGAAGGTCACATAATATTTGACACTTCCAAGTGAATGCTCTGGGGCTGTCCCCCAGACGTCCGAGTGTATGTACTCCAATGTCTGCTTGCTGTGCTTGCTTGTCGTCACAATCTTCACTTTGCACTACTTCCCAAGAACGCATGTCCCACAGAAATCCAGCTTGCATGTCTTGCCCCCTTTCAGCAGGCCTTTCTTATGTAGTTTTAGCAGTCCTCTCTCGCTCGTGTGGTCAAGTCTGGCATGCCACATCAGAGAGGAATCCTCATCTGACGTCGTAGAAACTGCTGTGTCCCTGGCAATAGTAGTACCAATCAGCTTGTAGAGAGTACCAGAGTGCTCTACTTTCATGACCACCAGAGCGCCTCTCTTGACCTTCAAGTATTCGCCAACACAGGTGTAAGAGTACCCGACTGCCTCCATAGTGCCTAGAGAAATCAAACTTTTTCTCAAATCAGGCACATACCTGACAGCTTTGAGTGTTCTGACCGTTCCGTCGAACATCTTAATTCTAATGCTGTCAATCTCCAGCGTCCTGCACCCTGAGTTTTTCCCCATCAGAATTCGACCACCATCACATTGCCTGAAGGTGAAGAACCATTTTATTCGGGCACATGTGGTACGAACATTCAGAATCCACGACCCATGCGTCAGTGGAGTCGAGGGTACATCAAACATGAAGTACATCAGCGCCACTGTCTTGGTCTGAAGCCACAGCTGCATGTCGTGTCTCTTGATTCTGTTCCTTGAGCTTTTTCTTCGGGCAGTTGTTTTTCCAGTGTCATTCTTCCTTGTAGTAGTGGCACTTATTGTTTCGGTTCTTTGACTTCGATCTGGGTCTGTTTGCTTTCTTGTCCCTGTCTTTGGATCTGCCTCTGATCGGCTCACTGTTCTTTACAAGAAGACCCTCATTGATGCTTGGACCAGACTTGCTCCTCGTTTCATTTGAGAGCAAGGTCGTCATCACCTCTTCCATTTTCATAGTATCCCTCCCATAGTGAATTGTGGTGACCAGATGATCAAAAGACTTCGGTAGAGAAGACAACAAGAGAAGTGACTGGTCTTCTTCTTCAACCTTTACATCCATGTTGCGTAACTGAGAGGTGAGCTTGTTGAACACGTTCATATGCTCCAACAACTGAGTGCTCTCTGACATCCTTAAGCTGTACAACTGCTTCTTGATGCAGAGCTTGTTCGTGAGCGACTTGGACATGTAAAGCTCTTACAATTTCCTCCATAGATCGGTAGTCTCAACATCGACTACGTTGTACATGACTTCATCTGCTAGGCACAACTGGATCGTACTGATGGCTTTCAGATTTAACTCCTCACATTCGTCATCCTTCTTCCCGAATTTCTCATTGCCGAGGAGCGCTTTTATGGAGACCTTGCTGGACGAGGACTGCCTTGATCCGTTTCTGCCATAAACCAAAATCGATTTACCCGTCGTACTTCAGAATCTCGAATTTTGCCGCCTTTTTTTTTTGCTCACAGAGGTCCAAGGTCGAACCTCCCTCTGATACCAATTATTATAAAATTGGATCGAATCCTCGACTTCGAAAAACCGCGGACAGCGCAACGGAAATGAGCAATAGCAGTAGCTCAAAATAAAATAGCAAAATTCCAAGCACACACGAACGACACAAAATATACGTGGTTCGGAGAGAAGCTCCTACATCCACGGGGAGAGCACCTGAAAACGATCCACTATAATCAAAGAGTTTAAAAGGTACATGAAGATGAGCAATAAAACGATAAAACCTGGAGCGCCAAGATTCCCCAAGCCAACTCTTGAACTCGTCGACGTCCAAGACACCACACTGGCCCTAGAACGGTAGAGACCGACCCAGGCGAACATCACAGAGATAGCTGGAGAAGACACTGTTGCTTTCCTACGTGCCTGAAAACACTGATGGTTCCCACCGGCCAGAGAAGACATTGCTGCTCTCCTAGCGCCTGTAAACACCACTGGTTCCTACCTTCGTTCACACAGCCGGAGTCCACGACTCCTCCGTGGATGACCGCCACTCGCACCAAGGTCTGGAACCCTAGCTCCTCTCCTTCGCAATTTCGGACAGAGCGACGACCTACTACACCTTTTTCTCTTTCTTCGTAATGACTGTTGCGGGCTAGCTCGATGCCCCGGTCGGACCGGATTCAATTGGACCGTCTTAGCTTGCGGAGCGGTCGAGTGCGCACACAGTCTGAGAGAAAGAAAGTTTGACTCAAGATATGATGACGTGGAAAAACCCCTCAATTGAGTAAAAAACCACGCGACCAGATCTGTGCCGGTCAAAATCCACTAGCCGCTCGTGATTACAATGCGTTTTGAGAATTGGGACCACAGGCCGCTCCCGTTACAACTTGGGGTGAGAGAGAAGGTCTACGGCTCCCAGCGGGCAACAGGCTACGCCGCGATAGCGATTTGGACACTGGAATGCGAGAGATGACACTGGTGCTCTGAAGCTTGGAGCGCGGGTTCGTCGTGCGCCTGCTTGCAGGGGTCGCCTTCCTTCCTCTGCTCGCTTCGGGACTTAGGCGTTTTCCTGCTGGTGGTGCGCTGGTGGCTCGTGGTGGCTCGTGGTGGCTAGATGATGATCCGAGGGAGGAGTCTGGCAGAGCTATCGCCTAAGGAAGAAGATGACCGGGAGCCAAAAAATGATCTCTGAGGAGACCTTAGGGCTCCTTTTATAGCCTCCTGAGCAGGATCATGGCGGGCCCCACCACTAATATAGTGGGTTAGTGAGTGGTTACCCACCAGATCGGACGGTGAGGAGAGCCCACCATGATCAGAAGGTGGGTAAGCCGCCGACGACGGTGGGGCGGCCGGCCGCGGCGGCCGGGCCGCGGCGGACTGGTCGGCGCGAGCGGCCTGGCCGGCGGCGGGCTGGTCGACAGTGGCGGCCGACCGGCGGTTACCCCCAATAGGGTGGTTTTCCTAAGTGGGGAGAGGGAGTGGGCCACAGCTCCCATGTTTCCCTCATCATGGGGAGTTCATGGGAGGTAGGGTTTGACTAGTCAACCCCATGATCTCTCTCATTTTGGGTGGAGATCATGAGAGAATATTTCCCTATAAATGGTGATGTAACCCATCAATGACTAAAAAACCGTGTGATTAACCCTTTATATATATTTATATATAAAACGGGCTCACAGTTGAGCCGTCCGGTTCAAAACCCGGGGGGGGGGGGGGGGGGGGGGGTCAATAAATCAACAGCAAGCATCATTCGTTTGAATATAAAAGTGGATGAAGTTTCTTCAGCCTGCATTAGCAAATGACAATTTAACCCTCATATTCAAGACCGCCACCATGAATGTATTTTTACATTTTTTTTGAAAAATTATTAATTCTCCTACATATTTACATTGAGAAAAAAAGAGCTCTCATGTTCAAATGAACTCATACAAAACTTCTCCTTACTGGACCTTACATCTGTAAGTGTACATTCAGACGAATAACGGGCTCGGAGGCTTTACGCGAATAAATCATAGGTTTTGCTCTATATAAACCTAGCTGGGGGCAACGGGAAGAGGGTTCCACTTTGACTCTCCTCCGGATGTTTCGAGCGACTCACGCAACATCAATATTTCTTTATACAAATAAATTCAAAATTTTAAATCTATATATAAATATATAATGTATAATATTTATTAATAAATTATTACCAACTGAAGATAATAAAGGAATTAATTCCAAATATTCAATGTTAGGAAATAGTAATTTTGATTTGCTCGGGTTGCAACATGAGAGTGCTTGGTAAGACCTCCGCGGATAGAAACAAAAATTATTGTGCCGTGCATTGAGAAAATGTCATGCTATCTGGTGCCGCAGAAATAAAGGTGGAGCCCGTGATGTCAAAAATTAGTTGCATCTACCTCGACCAAATTTACATATGCTATTTCCACAAAAAATAGTCAAACGAGTTAATTATCGTGTCATTTTCCTCCTCTAGCAACTTAACAAAACATTGAACATCTCCACTTTTTCAAAGCTTTTTCTACGGGCCATCATCTCCCCAGACGGCCAGCACCCTCCTTTCCCCAAAAGGTATTACGTCCGGTGCCGGGCGACCGAATAGTGCTTGTGCGCGGCTATGAAACGGGTTCCACCCACCGTTTACCTTTTTAGTTTTCTCTCTCTCTAAATTGTGCCCCGTGATAACTCCACACAACAACAACTCCTCTCACCCGGTTGGTTGTAGATCTCGGAACAAAGCCCGGTTATAATAAGGGCAATATTAATTGCACTTCACTATTGATTAATAACGTCTAAAAAAGATAAAAAAATAACACATTGAAACGACTGCTAATAGCGACCTTCAGGTGTGCCCTATAATAAATAATAATCCTGCATCCTTCCCTTAGAACCGAGGATTTTGGCGATTGATATACGCACACCATAACTCGATATACGCATCCCCTTGATAAACGCAGTCCATAAAGTGCTATTTGTACACCATTTTGATATTTGTAGCCCAACAAAATTGCATTTTAATTTCCAAAATTTAACAATACAAATTGCATCAATCCTAATCTCGCTCACAATCCTACTACGCAGGAAATTAAATCATTGTACTAAACAGAAATAACACTAACATCAAAATCCTAAGGTCGGCCAAGGAAATCAAGAACATCTCATCTTCTCCAACATCAATCCTACAACTTTAACAACAGCTATGATGAAACACTGTTCACCTTCTCCTAATCTCGCTCACAATCGGGAAAACACTCACAGCAATAGCTTTCAAAAAAAATTTCATCAATCACCAATCATCAAATTTTGATCACCCCCGAATTACACAATAAGGAGTCCCTTTATATAGGGTTCCCAAAAAAAATACTTACATGAGGCCTGAAGGTGTGGCCATGGCGGAAATGATAATAGACATAAAGTGTTGAAACCAAAAACTTGGTCTCTGTGGAGTTCGGGGTCCCTAGAAAGGGGTGACCTCACACCTACTACACTCAAGAGAACGTCACAGACCAAATGATCAAGAAGCTAGGAACAGACCCACGGCTCTAGCGCGGAGGTCCCACCTCACACCCGGAAGGCTACCTGAGCACTTCCCCTCCCTAGCCAATGCTCAAGCTAGAATGCTTTGGAGGAGCTCTCTCTACTCTACCAAGAAGAAGCTAAGGGAGGAAGAAGCAAGGAAAAAATCTCCTCTCCAAAGGCACCTAAGGGGGTCTATTTATAGTTTTCCAAATCCCATGGGCCAAAATGACCGAAATACCCTTACGCCCAACATACCTTGGGCCAAAATGACCGAAATACCCTTACGCCCAACATACCTTGGGCCAATAGAAAACCGCCACGCCGGGGGGTAAAGAGGTAACTCCCCCCGAGGGCAAAACGGTAAAAAGCAGGAGGGCAAGGGTGAGACCCCGACCCCCGGCCGGTCTCGCCCCGCCAGGCCGCCAGGCAGGAAGGGGCAGGGGCGAGACCCCGGCCCCCGCCCGGTCTCGCCCCGCCAGGCCGCCAGGCAGGAAGGGGCAGGGGCGAGACCCCGGCCCCCGCCCGGTCTCGCCCCTCCAGGCCGCCAGGCAGGAAGGGGCAGGGGCGAGACCCCGGCCCCCGGCCGGTCTCGCCCCGCCAGGCCGCCAGGCAGGAAGGGGCAGGGGGGAGACCCCGGCCCCCGGCCGGTCTCGCCCCGCCAGGCCGCCAGGCAGGAAGGGGCAGGTGCGAGACCCCGGCCCCCGGCCGGTCTCGCCCCGCCAGGCCGCCAGGCAGGAAGGGGCAGGGGCGAGACCCCGACCCCCGGCTGGTCCCGCTGCTCCCACCTCACACTTATCAGGACGTGGCGGGTGCTGACCAACTTGTCGCACCCTCCCCCCAAAAGAGGGCCACCGGGGGGAGGTAGATTTTTCCTCCCCCTACTAGTATGTTTCCAAGACATAGCCAAAATTGGCCACCGAGAGTGCAAAATCTCCAAAAAACTTAAAATTATATAGGGGCGAATACGGGGTTGTACACAATCCCCGCTCTTTTCGAGGTTGGCACAAGTTCGGAAAGAAACATCCAACCCAACGTATTCGCTGAGTGCAGTTTTCTTGCGCGCCTCTCCGGAGGGGTCAGCCTGCCATGCCAGCTATGGGAGCCTGGGTGGCGAGACCCCCTACGGGTAAAAAACATTTCACCTCCCGGAGGGGTCAACCTGCTATGTCAGCTATGGGAGCTTGGGTGACGAGACCCCCTCCGGGTAAAAAACACTTGGCCTCTCGGAGGGGTCAACCTGTCATGCCTGCTATGGGAGCCTGGGTGGCGAGACCCCCTCCGGGTAAGAAACACTTGGCCTCCCGGAGAGGTCAACCTGTCATGCTTGCTATGGGAGCCTGGGTGGCGAGACCCCCTCCGGGTAAAAAACACTTGGCTTCTATGAGAGATCAACCAGCTCTGCCAGCTAGTGGGAGCCTGACAGCGGAACCGTCTCAGAGCAAAAAGGGACTTCGGCTCCCACGAGAGGTACCACCGGCCCTGCCAGCTAGTGAGAGCCTGGCAGCGGGACCGTCTCGGAGCAAAAAGGGACTTCGGCTCCCACGAGAGGTACCACCGGCCCTGCCAGCTAGTGAGAGCCTGTCAGCGGGACTGTCTCGGAGCAAAAAGGGACTTCGGCTCCCACGAGAGGTACCACCGGCTCTGCCAGCTAGTGAGAGCCTGGCAGCGAGACCGTCTCGGAGCAAAAAGGGACTTCGGCTCCCACGAGAGGTACCACCGGCCCTGCCAGCTAGTGAGAGCCTGGCAGCGGGACCGTCTCAGAGCAAAAAGGGACTTCGTCTCCCACAAGAGCTACCACCGACCCTGCCAGCTAGTGAGAGCCTGGCAGCGGGACCGTCTCGAAGCAAAAAGGGACTTCGTCTCCTATGAGAGGTACCACCGGCCCTGCCAGCTAGTGAGAGCCTGGCAGCGGGACCATCTCGGAGCAAAAAAGAACTTCGACTCCCACGAGAGGTACCGCCGGCCCTGCCAGCTAGTGAGAGCCTGGCAGCGGGACCGTCTCGGATAAAAAAGGGACTTCGGCTCCCACGAGAGGTACCGCCGGCCCTGCCTGCTAGTGAGAGCCTGGCAGCGGGACCGTCTCGAGCAAAAAAGGACTTCGGTTCCCACAAGAGGTACCACCGGCCCTGCCAGCTAGTGAGAGTTTGGCAGTGGGACCGTCTCGGAGCAAAAAGGGACTTCGGCTCCCACGAGAGGTACCACCGGCACTGCCAGCTAGTGAGAGTGTGGCAGCGGGACCGTCTTGGAGCAAAAAGGGACTTCGGCTCCCACGAGAGGTACCACCGGCCCTGCCAGCTAGTGAGAGCCTGACAGCGGGACCGTCTCGGAGCAAAAAGGGACTTCGGCTCCCACGAGAGGTACCACCGGCCCTGCCAGCTAGTGAGAGCCTGACAGCGGGACCGTCTCGGAGCAAAAAGGGACTTCGGCTCCCAAGAGAGGTATCACCGGCCCTGCCAGCTAGTGATAGTCTGGCAGCGGGACCGTCTCAGAGCAAAGGGGACTTGCTCTCCCCGAGGCACATTCGACTCAACCAGCTAGTAGGAGCCTGGCTGAGGAGATCCTCTCGGGGGTAGGGACTTGATCTCCCTGAGGCACATTCGACCCAACCAGCTAATGAGAGCCTGGCTGAGGAGATCCTCTCGGGGGTGGGGCTTGATCTCCCCGAGGCACATTCGACCCAACCAGCTAGTGGGAGCCTGGATGAGGAGATCCTCTCGGGCGTGGGGCTTAATCTCCCTGAGGCACATTCGGCACAACCAGCTAATGGGAGTCTGGCTGAGGAGATCCTCTCAGGGGTGGGGCTTGATCTCCCCGAGGCACATTCGACCCAACCAGCTAATGGGAGCCTGGCTGAGGAGATCCTCTCGGGGTGGGGCTTGATCTCCCCGAGGCACATTCGACCCAACCAGCTAATGGGAGCCTGGATGAGGAGATCCTCTCGGGGGTGGGGCTTAATCTCCCCGAGACACATTCGACCCAACCAGCTAATGAGAGCCTGGCTGAGGAGATCCTCTCGGGGGTGGGGCTTGATCTCCCCGAGGCACATTCGACCCAACCAGCTAGTGGGAGCCTGGCTGAGGAGATCCTCTCGGGGGTGGGGCTTGATTTCCCCGAGGCACATTCGACCCAACCAGCTAGTGGGAGCCTGGCTGAGGAGATCCTCTCGGGGGTGGGGAACCAGGCGTGTCACTTGAACTTTACCAAATCTAACGTCCTCAAACGGGGAAAAAGATGGGTTACATGACCACCCCGACTCAGCTGGTCGGGGGCTGGACTCATTACAACATAAGAAACATACATGACTCAGCCGGGGCGAGGTTTCCTCAGGGGGTCTGGGCATGATCGCCGTCATCCTTCCCCTCGGAGACCTCCATCTTGCTCAAGCTCTCCATGATCCTCTCCATCTCCTCCGCCCTCGCCAACCAAGAGATGGTGTTGACGGCCGTGACGTAGCACTGTCTTGCCATCCTGGAGTCTCCCTTGACTCTGACCTGGATCCCTCCTGAGCTGAACTTGAGGCATTGGTGGAAAGAAGACGGCACGCAACGGAAGGCGCTGATGAGGGGCCTTCCGAAGATGGCGTTGTAGCTGCTTGGAGCGTCAACAATGACGAACCGGTAGTTCCTTAAAGCCCCTCCCAACTTTACTTGGAGTCCTACTCCACCTTCGACCTCCTTCCTTTCTCCTGAAAATCCGAACAGGGGTCCGTCCGAGGCCAACACCCTCCTTGGCTCCACCTTTATCTCGTCAAACGCCTTCTTGAAAATGACGTTGACGGAGCTTCCGTTGTCAACCAAGATCCGGGATACGGTGTAGTCTTTGATGGCCGTCTGGATGACCAGCGCATCGCAAAACGGATCCTCATGATCCGGCAGGTCCTTCACCGAGAAGGTAATCTTTTCCTCTGGGGGCGGGGTCTGGGAGGTTGAGGCGACGCTCCGTCGATACATGACATGGAGGCTTGCCTTCCTAGTGGATTTGATCCCTACTCCACCATGGATCACAGCTATACTACCTCGGGGTCCAACATCGACCCGGTCCTCACACACGTCATCCCCCCTTCTCTGGGTCGAACCTCTTCAACCCGCACTGGCGGCTGTGGCTGGGCAGGGCCTCTTGCCCCCTCACTTCCAGGAACTCGGGGCAGGTAGCTGTGGCGTGCCCTCCACCTGGTGGAAGTCACAGTACGGTAGCGCTCCTCCCCTTCTTCGGCGGGCTGGGTGTTCTCTCCTGTTACCTCTTCCTCTTCCTATTGTCAAGGCCTGCTGCGGCGGGGGTAAGAGCTGCCTTAGGGCTTGCCTCTGGAAGTTATACCTCCCTTGGCCTCCCTGAAAATTTCCCCCTCCTTGGATGAGAGCTCTTCCTGGACCCTGGGCATGTCCTCCCTGCTGCCTCCAACCTGGCTCTGGACCCTCCCGAGCTCTCCCTCCTCTCTCCGCTTTCCCTCTTGATGTCTCGAGCCATCTTGCTCCTTTGACTCCGTCTCTGTCAGCTTTGCCAACTTCTTGACAAACGCCGGGTTGGCCGCCTCCATGACAATCTCCTCTGCCGCCCTTTCCATCAGCTCCTCGAAGGAAAGGGGGGCCTTCCGGGTCGAGCTTATCTTGAAGAAGCCCTCCCTCAGCCCAACGGTGAAGGCCATCTGGAGCGCATACCCTGGCATCTCCTGGACCTCCAGGATCTCCTCTTGGAACCTGTCGACGTAACAGGCCAGCGACTCCTCGGCCCCCTGTCTTATCAGGAAGATGGACTCAGGACTCCTCTTCCTCTTCTTGGAGGTGGAGAAGCGAAGATGAAAGCTCCGACTCAAGTCCTCGAACTCATCGATCGACCTCGGAGGGAGTTGATGAAACCAGTCCATTGCCTTCTCCTTCAACGTGATCACAAAGAGGCGACACTTGAAGGCATCCGTCATCGGCCTGATGGAGACGGAATCCTCGAACCACTGCAGATGCTGGACTGGGTCATCCTTCCCGGTATAGTAAGCCATGTCTGGCTCTCTGAACCCCTCAGGAACGGGAGCTGAGATGATCAGCTCGTTGAAGGGTGACCCCCTAAGGGGTGGTCTCGTCTGGTCCACTCGCGGCACCTGCTCGCCTGGAGGGGTGGCACTTGCCGGGCTGGAGAACAACTCCCGGCCGGTGAGGTCTCGCTCGACCCCATCTTCCATCCTCTCCTTCTCAGGCCTTCTTCCTGGTGCACTTCCTTCTCCCCCCGCTGGGGTAACCTCGCCTAGACCCCTAGGAGTCGACTCGTCGAGAGGGGGAGCTAACTCCTGGGGGGTTGGGGTGGAGCTGCCACCCTGAGGAGCAATGCTTCGCAGCATCTCGATGAAGCCTTGGATGGAGGCCATGAACTCTTGCCTCCCAACAAAGGGTCCTGGGCTGGGGAGCTCGCCGAGATCATCACTACCTCCTTGACCTCCCGTCATGACACTCTCTCGAGATCTTCTGTGCTGGTCGCTCTTCACGCTCACCGCACCAAAATGTTGAAACCAAAAACTTGGTCTCTGTGGAGTTCGGGGTCCCTAGAAAGGGGTGACCTCACACCTACTACACTCAAAAGAACGCCACAGACCAAAGGATCAAGAAGCTAGGAACAGATCCACGGCTCTAGCGCGGAGGTCCCACCTCACACCCGGAAGGCTACCTGAGCACTTCCCCTCCCTAGCCAATGCTCAAGCTAGGGTGCCTTGAAGGAGCTCTCTCTACTCTACCAAGAAGAAGCTAAGGGAGGAGGAAGCAAGGAAAAAATCTCCTCTCCAAAGACACCAAAGGGGGTCTATTTATAGTTTTCCAAATCCCATGGACCAAAATGACCGAAATACCCTTACGCCCAACATACCTTGGGCCAATAGAAAACCGCCACGCCGGGGGGGGGGGGGGGGGGAGGGGGGTAAAGAGGTAACTCCCCTCGAGGTCAAAACGGTAAAAGCAGGGGGGCAAGGGCGAGACCCCGGCCTCTGGCCGGTCTCACCCCGCCAGGCCGCTAGGCAGGAAGGGGCAGGGGCGAGACCCCGGCCCCCTGCCGGTCTCGCCCCGCCCCGCCAGGCAGGAAGGGGCAGGGGCGAGACCCCGGCCCCCGGCCGGTCTCGCCCCGCCAGGCCGCCAGGCAGGAAGGGGCAGGGGCGAGACCCCGACCCCCGACCGGTCTCGCCCCGCCAGGCCGCCAGGCAGGAAGGGGCAGGGGCGAGACCCCGGCCCCCGGCCGGTCTCGCCCCGCCAGGCCGCCAGGCAGGAAGGGGCAGGGGCGAGACCCCGGCCCCCGGCCGGTCTCGCCCCGCCAGGCCGCCAGACAGGAATGGGCAGGGGCGAGACCCCGCCCCCGGCCGGTCTCGCCCCGCCAGGCCGCCAGGCAGGAAGGGGCAGGGGCGAGACCCCGACCCCCGACCGGTCTCGCCCCTCCAGGCCGCCATGCAGGAAGGGGCAGGGGCGAGACCCCGGCCCCCGGCCGGTCTCGCCCCTCCAGGCCGCCAGGCAGGAAGGGGCAGGGGCGAGACCCCGACCCCCGGCCGGTCTCGCCCCGCCAGGCCGCCAGGCAGGAAGGGGCAGGGGCGAGACCCCGGCCCCCGGCCGGTCTCGCCCCGCCAGGCCGCCAGGCAGGAAGGGGCAGGGGCGAGACCCCGACCCCCGGCCGGTCCCGCTGCTCCCACCTCACACTTATCAGGACGGGGCGGGTGCTGGCCAACTTGTCGCACCCTCCCCCCAAAAGAGAGCCACCGGGGGGAGGTAGATTTTTCCTCCCCTACTAGTATGTTTCCAAGCCAGAGCCAAAATTGACCACCGAGAGTGCAAAATCTCCAAAAAACTTAAAATTATATAGGGGCGAATACGGGGTTGTACATGAAGCAGCAACTGTCGGGAATGAGGGGCGTGGCAGCGGTCATGGCCGAAATTATCGGAGAAGAGGCGCATCACCAGCATCGTGGGGCTGGACGTGGCGGAAGAATCAGCGGGCGAACTTGTAGCTGGGTAACCCTAGTTGCGTGCCATCGTTGAGCCGGACGAACTTCACGGGCTGGAGGCGGATGCACGGGATAACTCCAGCAAGCAGCAGTCTGGCGGAGGAAGCTCCAGCTGAATCAGGTCTGGCGGGATGTCGACGGCGAATGGCGGAATGTGGGCGGGCGAACGACGAGATGGTGCAGACCATTTTCTGCGACTTTTTGGGAAGAGAATAGCTGGATATTAGGTTTTAGGAAAAGCTGGGGGGGGGGGGGGCGCGGGGCTGCGATTATTAAGAGCAATGTTATAAGCACACAAAATACCGTTATTGACACACCAAAATAAACCCTAAAAACCACCAAAAACCCTAACTATCCTCCATTAACCGCACACCGATTTTTCTCCTGTTCAGGTTTTCCGCCGAACGAAAACCTTTCCGCGTTTTCCCCGATCCGCCGGTTTCGTCGATCGCCCCCGAGCCAGCCGGTGCGGAAGGAGTCTACTGGAAAACCGCCGCCCCAGCCCTTTTCCTGTCTCCGGCGGCCCGAGCCTGTTCTCCATCCGCTGAGCAGATGTTGTGCTCATCTTCTCCATCCGCCGACCACTGCTTTAGAACCCGAGCCTCATCTCCATCCGCCAAAATTTCTGGGTGCATTTTGTGCTTCTCGGTAGGCCTTCTTTTGAAATTTCTTTGATGGTATTTGTCTTCCTCCCTCAAATTTTCACACAAACCCTAACCTTTTTTGTATTTTTTTTTATTTTTTTTCAGCCCAAAAACGTTGGAGATTTTGGATTCTGGTGTGACATTGTAAAAAGTTTGTAGTATATTTCCGTATTACTTGACAGTTCAAGCATTAAGGTATAACTTTTGTTACTATTATGCAATGGAAACCTAAGCCTAGGATTGTTCAAATTTGAACATTTCTTGTTGTGTAATTTTGAGTAATGTGTTTTTGAAAAAATTTAGAAAGGCCAACAAATATTTTTTTATTATTTTATTTGTAGGATGAAAGTTGTTCCCAAATTAAATGAAACAGATGTAAGAATGCACTTTGTTACAGACATGATTTTTTCCTACAAAAGAGGTTTTAGTTGAGTGGGTTCGTATTGTTGCAAAAGGGTTGGGATTCGTTGCCACTATCCAAAGAGCAGACAAAATTGATGGGAGACCTAAGCCTAGGGTTTTTATGGGATGTGATAGATCCGGTTTTCCTCGTGATAATCAACAAAGAAAGGGTTATGTTAAGAGAAACTTAAGGAAAACTAATTCGAAAAGATGTGGATGTCAATTTCTCCTACTTGGTCAAAAAAATGCACATGTTGACGAGTGGAAAATTGATGTTAAATGCGGCACACATAATCATCAGTTTGTTCATTTAGAGGCACACAGTTATGCTGGTAGATTAGATGTTGAAGAAGAAAAGGTAGTTGAAGAGATGTACAGCTCCGGTGTGAAGCCTCGAAAAATACTAGCATCTTTGAAAAAGAGAAATTCCTCCAATGTTTCTATTATGCGAACAATATACAGTCAAAAAGTTAAATTGTATAAGAAGGAGCTTGATGGTTGCACTCCTATCTAATTCTTTACAAATGTATTAGAGATGTAGAGTATATTAGCTACAATTATGTGAATCCTGATAGTTATAATTTGGAGAGTATATATTTTGCTCACCCTACCTCAATCTGACTTTGCAATATGTTTCAGTTCATGCCTTAGAGGCGATCAAGAAAGAGGAAAGTCAAGTGAGGAGTGGACATGTCTTGGACTCGACAGAGTGTACACATAAGGTGCGATACACAATGGGCTTGCCTTGTGCTCATAAGTTAGTTCCATACATGCATCAAGCCACATTGTATCCCTTGTGGATGGTTCATAAGCATTGGAGACAACTAAGTTTGAAGTCGTCTACCACAAGTGATGCAAATATAAAGGAGGAGATGGATCCATTTGAGCTCATACAGGTAGATTTGGATGTGCTTCAAAAGTACAATAATATTAGTGATATCCAACGGAATGAAATGAAGGGAAAAATTTGGGAAATATTGGAACCAACAACTACTCAAACAAAAGAGGCACAGTTGCTTCGAAAATTAAAGGGAGACCACAAGGGAGTAAAAAAATATAAAGATAACTATAAGTCCACAAAAAGAGACATTTCTCTTTTTGAGCATGTTTTGATAGCGGAGAACAAGGTAAAAAGTAGGCCAAAAAAATTTATTACAAGAAGAAATCCAAATAAAAAAAGTTTTCTTGAATGCATCAAACAGGAAATGCCTTCTTACATTACTACTCATTTGATTGATGCCATAAATGTGCTCGGAGATGGACATTGTGATTACCGAGTTCTAAGTCAAGATTTAGAGATGGGTGATAATTGGATGCAAATACGTCAAGATCTGACATAAAAAATTAAGAATAATCACGAGTTGTACACCAACGTATATGGGAACGCGAGATTGACAGAGTTGTTGGCATCTTTGGAATGCACTTCATGCCCGACACCACTAGACAAATGGATGACAATGCCGGACATGGGATTAGTTATTTCATCTTGTTACAATGTGGCAGTTGTACATTTCTCAAAATTTCAATCATTCACATTCCTACCTCTACATTCGGCCCCTCCACCGGCTAAGAAGACTATTTATATTGGTTTTGTCAACAACAATCACTTCATTCAATTATTAGTCTCCAAAGAATGTCCACTTCCGCCAGTGATCAGTATGTGGATGAGATATCACAGTATAATTGCAGATGAATGAAATTTGAATTATAAAAGCCAAGAGGAGGAAATCATTAATTTGGCCGATCCTTAAGGTATGCATGTTTTCTATTATTATTCATATTAACATTCAAATTTAAAATAACATTGTATACCTTTGTTTTAAATTGGAATCTATATTTTACATGTTGTTAACTTGCACTTGTTACAAATACATGCAGGACTTTGAAACATTGTGGCGTTTTGGATAATCGACATTTTGCATGCATTTTTCGTTGTCAACACATGCAACAAAGACTAGAAAGTCTTCTATGAAACATTTCTAGTGTCTTTTTGGACTATGCAATATATTTATATATTTTTTATGTTTTGAACTATGCAAACTATTAACAATTTTATGTTATTAATTAATATAAACGTTAGTGCGAAAATAACATATAGAAAGGATAGTAGAACCATAGTCATATTGGTGTGTTCTTAACGATTTTAAAACTTGGTGTGTCAATAACGTGTTGGTGCGAACATAAAATAATCTGGCATGCCAATAAAATTTGGCTATCAATAGCGGTATTTGGTGTGCTTATTACATTGCTCATTATTACAGGGGAACAAAATAGAAATTTTATCTTAAGCAATGGACTGCGAATAATCTAAATTGGTGTGCTTATATTAATCGCCTGAACCCGTCCGATCAAATTCTCCGGGAGCCTGTGGCCCTCCTCTATTCCATTTCTCTCGGAATGTCGGCGGTGCAGCCGGGCATATGCAGCAGAGCTCCGACAAAGGCATCGGAAGAATATATCAGTTCCCCCTTCATCCCTATCGCGCTCCCCCATTACCCGCAATCACTTTCTAGAGGATCAAAGTCGACTCAAATAAAGGAAACAGGGAATTCAGATATCGTTCTTCTTTATTCCAGAAGGGGACATCGTTCTCCTTTATTACGATTCATGGGTACGCGCAATCCTTGGTTTTTGTTGCTTTTCTTGTGGACGATGGTAGCCGGACAAGAGCACGGGCAGCTGGGCTCCTCCACAACTTGGAGTTTTAGCCGCCCAGAGATATTGTTAAGGCCTTACGATTGGACTTACTTGAGAGGTAACGGCCTGAACTGTTTACTTTTAATTCCACCATCACTGCCATTTTCTTCTTCTTCCTTCCTCTTCCTGCTCCAAGCTGCCGTTTTGACTTTTGATCTTTCGTAGTGTCGGTTTACTGCTTCTTGCTAGCGCGTCACTAAAAAATGAATCTCAAGCTAACTTGGAATTTCTCATTGTATGTTCTCTTTCTTCTGAGGAAAATCCATAGTTATTAGTTCTGATTATTTTAGTCAACTTTCCTCTCCCACTGGTTTATCAGGTTTTGTTTTGCTCTCAGTTTATCGTCATCCCTGTTATCTGTTCTTATGTTATCTCTACTTATTCCCCGTTATTTGTACTTGTCCCTTTTGAACAAAAGGTTATGTTTTAGAAGTAAGCTTTTTCTGTGATCTGGTGGCACCTCCGAATTTCTATTAGTTTGGCAAAATGCACCCAGAATATTTAAATTTGGCGGAATGCACTCCCGGATTTCAGTTTATTGGCAGATTGCACCCCGAGCTCATTTTTAGGAGTATTGTTGGTCTGATTGAGAATCATTGACAAAGGCTGAGATTATTTTGAGATTTTTTTAGATTCATTATTTCCTCCATAAAATAGGAATTCTCACCATCATCAGATCTTTTTTGACATGATCAAATTTCGGGAGTGCCTTGCTATCAAGTGCATTTGGATTGTGCTATTAAAAGGTAGCTAAAAAAAGACATTAAAATTTTCCGATAACTTTACCTGAATGTGATCAAGTAATCTTTTGTAAATGGTTCATCTGTTAGCAACTCCTTCAAGTTCTTGTTCTTGATGTTTAATTCTTTGATTGTCTCTTGACAAAATAAAATATAAAATTTATTAAATGAAGGTAAAACACACCTCATAGGAAAACACATTGCTAGTAGTTTTTATAGCAACCATATGAGTAAATTCGGTAAAAACTTTGTTAAGAACAGGGCACTGATACTCTCTTGAGATAAAAATAAAATCAAACACAATAATTTTTATAAGTTTAGAGAGAGGGTCTCTCAAGTATTATTGTATTAATCCAATCAGTCAACTATTATTAAGAAATAAGAACAAAAAATTAGTAGTTATATTGCACATATATAATAGCAAAATTGATATTGATTAGCACACAGGTGGTTGTTTCATACTTACATTTTGAATTTCGGCTTTGAAAATTCAGAAGGTAATAGTACAACAAATATCAGTTTTCATAAAATACATAAAAATATACATTTGAACTAAAATGTTCACAGAACTAAGCAAATGAAGAACACATGTTTTGAGTATACGATTGCAGCGCCTTCAGGTGAAAGAGAAGACGAAACGTGGAGGAGCGATGTCGTGGGAGAGGCAAAATCGGGAGAAGCGCCGTCACGGGAAGGAGGAGGATTTGAAATCGGGAGAGGCAGTGCCGTCAAAGGAGGGAGAAGTTGAAATTGGGGTTTTGTTTTTTAGCAGCGAGCAAACCTAATACCCAGAAATGAGAGGAAATGACCGAAATACCCCTGATGGGTGTGCAATCTGCCAATAAATTGAAATTCTGGGATGCATTCCGCCAAATTTAAATATTCAGGGTGCATTTTGCTAAACTCATGAAATTCTGGGGTGCATTCCGCCAAAAAGCCGTGATCTGGTTGTGCTAAACAAATTATAAATAGAGAAGCTTCGGAAATGTTGATTATTTGGCCTTCTCTGTGATCTGGTTAATTAATTTCGCATTATAATATTCCTATACCGTTCTAAAGGCATTCATTCTTGCGTGGAGATGTTGATTATTTGGCAAGAAAATGGAAGCACTATGAGTGATGCAATTTTTTGAGAAAGAAATTCCAAGGATTTCATGATGATGTATCATATACCTGCCCCGTGATTTTTAGAATATTGATTCAAATCATTATATATCCAAGCTGCCGGGGCATTAGTACTAGCAGGAATCCTGTTGGAGATGCCATATAATGTGAAATATTTAAGATCATTGTTATTTGTTGAGAGAGCACAAAAACTTGTATGTATTGCTTGTGTGTCTAAATACAAAAAGAGAATACAAATATATAGGAGAAAGAAAGAGAGAGAATAATCCTATACATGATGTGGGACTAAAGAAGAGAGAAGAGGAAAAAAAATGGGCCCAATAATGTGCTCTTTACACGGGCTTTTCTAACACTCCCCCGCAAGCTGAAGCGTACAAATCGTATGCTCCAAGCTTGGACAAGCACTGATAGAAGAGGGTACTGAAAAGAGTCTTTGTGAGGACATCCGCAACTTGTTCAGTCCATGAAACATCCTTTAGATCGAGCTTCTTCATTTGAACATTCTCCCGGATGAAGTGACAGTTGACTTTGATATGCTTTGTTCTTTCGTGGAAGACCGGGTTCTTGACAATATGTATAGCAACTTGGCTGTCACAGAGGAGGAGAGCTGACTAAGTTATCAAGGCGCGCCTGAGGCGCCGGGTGTACTGGGCGCACAGAGTAGCGCCCGATCATGGGTGAGGCGGGCGAATTGGCCCAGGCGCGCGCCTTGCGGGCCTTTCAGGCACTGGTTAGGCGCGCCTAGAAGATATTCAGTCTAGGCCCGATTTATTTTAATAGGGTTTTGTCTTTATAAAGAGCTTTGGCCTCATTTTCCCGATTCACGCCGAATCGGGTTAGGGTTGAAAGCTCACCATCTCCGCTCCAGTCGCCGCTTCGCTCGTGTCGCCGCTCCTCTTTCGTTCGCCGCTCCTCTTTCGCTCGCCGGCCGCCGCCTCTTTTGGTAACTTCTTCTCATTGCATTCCTTCCTCTTCTTGTATATTGACTGTCGTTTGAAGATTTTTCCGGCTGTGTTTTTCTGGCTGCCATTTTTTCTGGTTGCTCTCTTCTGTTCTAGCATAGACGCATAGTGAAAGCCCAATTCAAGTAATTTTTTCGGCCGCTCTCTTTTGTTCTAGCCTTCTAGCATAGTCATAGTGGAAGCCCAATTCACTGTAACAGTGAACTGTAAGACAGTGAACTGGTCTGCCCCGATCACTAATACAGTGAACTGGGCAGCCCAGTTCACTGTAAAACAGTGAACTGAACGTTACAATTTTCACTAATTATCCTGTTCTATGTAATAATTGTTTGTAAAATGTTTTAATAGCTGGAAATGGACGCGAGTGGATCTGGTTCATCCAATGTCCAATATAGGATTGATCCTGGTTGAAAGTATGTGCGACAGACATCTGTCAGTAATAAAAATGATTTAATTTGCATTTTCTATGAGAAAGTCACAAAGAGTGGAATTTATCGTGCGAAACAACATCTAGTGGGGGGATTTAGAAATATCAAAGTCTGTCCCAAATGCCCACAGCATGTAAGGACAAAAATTCAAAACTATATGCAAAAGAAAATGACTGTAAGCAATACAGAAAAACAAGCATTCTCGGACTTTGCAGTGTAGATACCTTTGGAAGCGATGAGGATATGGATGATGTCGGTGCGAAGATTCATAGATGCGATCCAAACGGTGCGCCTAAAAAGTCTAGGACTAAAGGACCGATGAATGTTTTTTTCATATAATATTGAAAAAAAATGAAACAAAATGGCCAACATCAGCAAATGAAGCAAACTTCAATCAACGAAGAATGTAAGAAAGAACTTAGAGCGAGGGCTTGTAAACATATAACTCAATGGATGTATGATGCAGCTATTCCTTTTAATGCGGTTACCTACCCTTGTTTTGCAGTGATGATAGAATCCATTGGCCAGTTTGAGGTTGGATTGAAACCACCCAGTCATCATGAAGTTCACGTGCCTTTGTTGAATAATGAAGTAACTGAAGTCCAAAAGATGATGAAGAACTATGAGGATGAGTGAAGGTTGTTTGGATGTTCTATCATGACAGACAGATGGACAGATAAGAAACAAAAAACACTTATAATTTTTTTGGTAAATTCACCGAAAAGTACATTATTTCTGGAATCTGTTGATACATCTGATTACGCAAACACTGGAAAGAGGATATTTGAATTGCTTGATAGAGTAGTGGAACATGTTGGAGAGGCTAATGTTGTTCAAGTTGTTACTGATAGTGCAAACAATAATGTATTAACACGTAAATATATTGTTAATCATACTCTTTTAATATTTATTTAATTTTAATGTCATATATTGAAATTAAATAAATGTGTTTATTATGAAATATAAAAATTATTGGAAGCAAAACATGCACATTTGTATTGGACACCGTGTGTCGCCCGTTGCATCAACTTAATGCTAGAGGATATTGAAAAGATGCCAAACATTAGTAGAACAATTAAAAGAGCAATGAATGTCAACAATTATATTTATGTTCGGCCTGGACTAGTCAACATGCTAAGGAGCTTCACAGGACAAGTGGAACTTGTTAGACCTGCTGTTACTAGATTTGCGACTTCATTTCTTGCTATTCAGCGCATTTATAAGCAGAGGACAAATTTAAGGAAGATGTTCACTTCACCTGAGTGGACATCAAGCAAGTGAGCAAAGGAAACAGGAGATAAACAAGTATAGAGCATTATATACATGGTCTTTTTCTGTAGTACTATTGTGTATATTTTGAAGATTTTCGGACCTTTAGTTCAAGTGCTAAGATTGATAGATGGGGAGAAAACACCGGCTATGAGTTATATCTATGAGGCTATGGATAGAGCAAAAGGGACAATTATGAACTCTTTCAATGAGAAAGAGAAAAAATATAAAGAAGTCTTTACGATTGTCGACAGGAGATGGGAAAATCAGCTTCATCGACCATTGCATGCAGCGGCTCTTTATTTAAATCCAGAATTCTTCTATTCAAACCCTGAAATGACAATAGATGGAGAAGTCATGAGGGGTTTATATCAAACAATGCAAAAGCTCATTCCAAGTCCTGAAATTCAAGATATAATTATGAACCAACTAAGTTTATATAGAAATGCTGAAGGTTTATTTGGAATGCAATTCACAGTTCGTCATAAAAAAACAAACTCCACAGGTTAGTTAATTAAATATTATTTCAAGTTTCAAACAAACAATTTATTTAATAAGAATGATTTATTAATTTCTTAATATTTATTTTTTGGGGCAGCTGAATTGTGACAATCATATGGAGCTGATACTCATGATCTGACTAAATTTACGGTAAAAGTTTTAAGTCTCACTTGCAGTTCATCCGGATGTGAGCGCAACTGGAGTTTTTTTGAGCATGTATGAATTTTTTTGAACAAGTATGTAAATATTAATTTATATTATCATATGATTAATTATTTATTTGTTATGTTGCAGGTTCATAGCAAAAAAAGAAATCGACTAGCACAACGACGCCTAAATGATTTAGTATTTGTAAAATACAATCGTGCCTTGCGTCGACGGTATGATTCACGTGATCGTATTGATCCGATCTCGCTGAAAGATATTGACAATAATAATGAATGACTGATGGGAAGACTGGAGGAAGATGAGTAGGTTGAGCAAGATGACGATATAGTTTTTAATGATGAATTATTGACCTGGGGTGCAATAACAAGGGCCAGCAGAGTAGAAGAATACATCTAAAGGGAAGATGGTAGCTGACAAGAGGAGCACATCTAAGAAGAAGGCGTCTACTCCAACAATGCGTACAGATGATGCCGAGGATGAAGAAAAAGCTGAGTTCAATGAAGAAAAAGAAAATTTTAGTGAAGAAAATAAAACCTTTATTGATTCAGACAATGAGTGATGACGTGATCGCCGTGATGTTATGTTATTTTCTTGCACAAAAATTTAGAGTTTATGATTGCTGACTTGATAACTTAGGTTTGTTTTTTGGTGCAAAAAATTGCAATGTTGATTTGGTAGATTATGGTTGCTGACTTGGTTGATTTATTTATGTTATTATTTTTATTATGTTGCCATCAAAAAATGATATCATTTTAATATTCTTGAATGTTTGATTTTAATACGTCATTTGTGTTTTATGGAGGGATTTGGTCATTCATTAGCTGAGTGGAAGACATGCTATATTGTTAATTCAAAAGGGTTGATCATGGGTGTTTAAAAGGTACAAAAATTTTTACACTAAATTTGTTTATCTCCTTCTAATGCTTTATATTACATGTTATAGTTTTTTTTTGATTTATAGTTGCACTTTGTATGTATCAATTATGACTATCATGTATTTATATCACTTCTCACGTGTTTAGATAGAATATTGGAAAATATGAGCTCTTATACTAACTTGATAGAAGAGAACTAACCCAATTCCAACAAGACTCTTATACTAACTTGATAGAAGAGAACTAACCCAATTCCAACAAGGCTCTTATACTAACTTGATAGAAGAGAACTAACCCAATTCCAGCGAATTGAACGCCCAATTCGCTCAATTTCAGCGAATTGTGCGCCCAATTCGCTCAATTTCAGCGAATTGGGCGCACAATTCGCTCAATTTCAGCGAATTGGGGCCCCAATTCGCTCGATTTCTGCGAATTCGGCGCCCAATTCGTTCAATTTCCCTTTTCCCCAATTTTTACGGCTCACGTACCTCAGGCGCGCGCCTGCGCTTTACGCCTAGGCTCCACGGGCCCTTTGCGCCTTGGGGCGCCTTGCGCCTTGGGGCGCCTTGCGCCTTGGGGCGCCTTGCGCCTTTGATAATTTAGAGATCTGGTGAAGGTAGCTTTACACCCATATCAGTGAGAAGACTTTAATGCCACGTCCGTTCAGACACTACAGATTCCATTACCCGATATTCTGCCTCAGCTGTTGATCGAGCAACGATCGCTTGTTTCTTGCTTCGCCAGGTAATCAAATGTCCTCCAAAATAAGTGCAAAAACCACTGGTTGATCTCCGGTCATTAAGGGAACCAACATAATCAACATCCGAGTATGCCACTAATGTTGGAGCTGAAGAGTAGGCTCTGTAAACAAGTCCTTGACCAGGAGCTGTTTTATGGTATCTGAGAATGCGTTCAACAACCTGAAGATGAGATCTTCGAGGGGAGTGCATATACCGACTGACAATACCAACATCGAAGGAAATATCTGGTTTGGTTACCGTGAGATAGATCAATTTTCCAACGAGGCGACGATAATATTCTGGATTCTGGAGTAGGAGATCCGAGTCAGATGCCTGGGCGCACAACTTGTGGTTTACATCCATTGGGGAGTCACTAGGCCTACAGACTGAATAGCCCGCATCATGAAAGAGGTCGAGACAGTACTTCCGTTGAGAGAGTACAAGCCCATCTGGTCGTCTGGTCACCTCAAGACCCAAGAAGTACCGTATGGGCCCCAAATCTTTTGTCTGAAAGACGAAACTCAGATGTAGTTTGACCGCCTGTATCCCTTGTGAGTCATCTCCTGTAATGATGATATCATCAACGTACACTAACAGAAGAACTGTTCCTGCTGTTCGGTGACGAGTAAACAACGAGAAGTCGACCGAACTCCGAGTAAAACCAATATCCTGAAGGGCTTTACGGAACTTGTCAAACCATGCCCGTGAGGATTGTTTGAAACCATACAGAGCCTTCAAAAGACAACAGACCTGAGATTCCCCCGTGGTCTCAAACCCGGGTGGTTGCTGATACACCGTTTTCTGGAGATTCCCATTCAAAAAGGCATTCTTGATATCCAGTTGGAGTAAGGACCACTGACGATGGACAACTACGGAGATGGGGACACAAACGGTATTGAGCACGGCCACCGGACAGAAAGATTCCTCATAGTCGAACCCCTGTTGTTGGGTGAAGCCACGAGCCACGAGACGAGGCTTCAGACGGTCAATCATCCCATCAACAACATGTTTGATGACAAAGACCCACTTACACCCAACCGGTTTCTGACCCGGAGGAAGGGGTACTAGAGTCCATGTTTGGTTAGCCCAGAGAGCAGCCATTTCCTCCTCCATGGCGGCTCACTAGCCCGAATGTTGGAGCGCCTCCTGCACAGAGTTAGAAACATCGACCGAGGAAAGAGAAGTAGCAAATGTGTGAAGGTGGGGAAAGAGGCGATGGAGGGAGACACAATTTTCCAGTGGATGAGCAGTGGAGGGCCGTAGATGAGACCGACTACAGAGGGGCAACGAAATTGGGAGGGCGACGAGTGTAGACACAGATAACGGGTGGTTTGGAGGGAGCAGGAGCCGGTGCAGGTGGAACCGGTAAAGGTGGTGTAGTAACAGGGATAACAGGGCGTGAGATGGATGGTGGGAGAGGAGCTGGTGGTAGATGAGCGAGTAAAGGAGCAGGGAAAAATGGTTGATCCTCCCGGAAGGTAACATCAGCAGAGACCGAGATCTTTCGGGTAGCGGGAGAATAACAGACATAACCCTTCTGGGTGTGCGAATATCCAACAAATATGTGTTTAGCCGCCCGTGGATCCTACTTGTCCGAGGACGGCCCCAGACGGTGGACGTAGCGGGTGCTGCTAAAGACACAAGGTGGGAGAGGAAAGACCAGAGTGGAGGGAAACAGTAAGCTAAACGGAGTAGCATAGTGGAGGACGGAGGAAGGGAGACGGTTGATGAGAAAGCAGACAGTGGAGAGCACAAAGTTCCAGTAAGGTTTGAGAACATGCATTTGAAGCATGAGGGAGCGGGCTACATCGAGTAAGTAATAGTTCTTCCTTTCAACAACGCCGTTTTGCTGGGGTGTGTAGGCACAAGATGTTTGATGAATAATCCCGAATTTAGAGCACAAATCTGTAAATTCGTGACTGGTGTATTCGCGAGCATTATCGGTGCACAGTGTTTTTAGGGTGGTGTGGAATTGTGTACGGGTCTCAAGGACAAAGACCCGAAAAATACGGGGAAGCTCGGAGCGATCATGAAGTAAGTAAAGACACGTTGTGCGAGAGTAATCATCAATAAATGTGATAAAATACCGAAACCCAGAAATACTAGTAATCTTGAAAGGACCCCATACATCAGAATGTACTAAATCAAACAGAGCAGCGCTCCGGGTACAATGCGCAGGAAAAGAAGAACGTGACTGCTTGCTGAAGATACATGACTCACACTGAAACAGATGAAGAGAGATATCAGGAAGAGCCCGCTGAAGGACCGACAGAGGGGAATGCCCAAGACGTCGATGCCACTCACTGGAAGAGACATATGAGAGAATGGTAGGAGAGTCATCGAGAAGGTAGAGTCCATTCCGCAGTGTGCCATTACCAATGGTAGTTTGCGTCCGCCGATCCTGTATAACAAAATAAGAAGAGGTGAATATGACAGAGCAATCAAGATTACTAGTAAGACGTCCGACATATAGTAAATTGAACAGGGAGCTCAAAACATGAAGAGCCAAGCGAAGGGAGATCGACGGGTTGAGAGAGAGATCCACCGAGCCGGAGACGGGAACTGTGGCCCCATTGGCCATAGTGATACACTTCAGATGAGGAGAATCTGAGTACTGGGCAGACCGTCGCGAGGTAATGTGATGGGTGGCACCTGAGTCCACGATGCATCACGGACTGGTGGATAAACAAGCAGTACCCGTGTTGGAGACGGAGGCAATGGAGGCAGAGGGCGAGTTGAGTGGCTCTTGGAGTTGCTGGAGCTGGAGACGAACGACCTCTTGGTCAGGAGGGGCGGCAGAGGAGGCGTCAGCAGCAACAGACGCCGTCAGACGAGGAGGATAACCAATCTTCCGGTAGCAGGTCGCCTAAAGATGGTCGTCCTTCCCGCAGTAGGAACACTTCGGCCGACCCCGGCCACCACGCCCACAGCCCCGAGATCCCGAACGTCCGCCACGAGTAGAGGTAGGAGGGATGAGGCCTGCTGAAGAAGGGCCGGGGGAGAAGGCACAGAAGTATCCAGAGGAGGTGACATACGGAGAAGCATGAAGCAAACATCAGAGAAAGACGATGTTGTGGGAGAAGCCAGAACCTGAGTCCGAATGATCTGAAGGTGAGAAGAAACACGAGCCATCATGATGACAATGCAGACGGCTTCCTTCTGAGCGCGCTGAGCAGCATGATCATTTTTAGACGGCTGATGCTGGATCCAGGCCTCAGAAAGGGTCTTGGCTCGAGCGACAAAGGAGGTCATCTCCGAAGCCCCGCCAGTGTCGAGAGCGAGAAGATCAGTGAGTATGTCGTAGAGATGCTGAAGGCTGTCTCAGCCTGAGTACAAGGAATGCAGCTCATCCCACATAGCCTTGGCGGTTTCGTGATACATGACCATCTGATAAGATTCACCATCCAAGGAATTGAGGAGCCAAGTCTGAATGCGGAGCCAGTAGTCGGAGGAGAAGGAGGTGCCTGAGTGAGGTGAGGCAAAAGGCCCTCGGCCTGAAGAACTCGTCGAACAGAATGCACCCAAGGGATAAAGTTCTTCTTCCCAGAGAGAGCAATGGTAGTTATCCGCAGCTCGTCTCATATTTCAGCAAAACAAGTCGGGCGCTCTGCTGGACAAGCCGGGCGGTCTGCAGGGGGACTAGCCGCCGGGCTGGTGGAGTTGACAGAAGAGCTCATAGAAGCAGCCAGAGAGAGACCAGTACAGGTCGGGCGGTTAGCAAGTCGCAGCGATTAGAGACTGTAGCGGGTGACAAAGACCGCTGCGAGAAGAACTGGAGACCGCACAGCAGGCAGTCAAGGAGAAGACCGCGACCACAAAGCGGGAGAAACAAACCGCACGGTCACAATGTGGACACCAGCGGCCAAACGGACCGCGACCAAAAATGCGGAAAGAAGATAGACCGCACGGTCTCAGTGAGCACACCAATGGTCAGAGCAAAGAAGGAGGTCGCGAGTAGAAGAACTCGAGCGGGCAAGAGGAGGAAGCCGCGAGTAGGAGAACTCGAGCGGATAGAAGAAGAATCCGCGAGGTAGAGAACTCGAGTGGGCAAGAGGAGGAAGAGTCCGCGAGTTGGACAACCCGAGCGGATAGGCAGAGAGACCGCAAATAACACTGGAGGAGGGGCCCACGGGAGAAGAAATCCGGGGGAATGCCGCGAGCTAAGAAGGGAGCTCGCTGCAGGAAGGGAGAGAGAAACAAACTGCGCGGGTAGAGTGGAAACCACGCGGGATAGAGGAGGTGGGAAAGGGCTCCACTGGCGAGAGATACTCCTATATAAAAGGATAGATAGTAGAGAGAAAGTGGGTGGAGGCCACGAGATAAGGGTGGGGGGAAGAGAGAGGCGGTTAGCAGAATACTAGCCGCGCGCCTTGCGCGAGAAGGGAAGGCCGTCCGGTTAGACAAACGCAGACCGTGCCTAGCGCAGACAGAGGCAGGTCGGGCAGTTAGCAGAATGCTAGCCGCAAGGAGAGACCGAGTCCCTCTGATACCATGTTGAGAGAGCACAAAAACTTGTATTGTATCGCTTGTGTGTCTAAATACAAAGAGAAAATACAAATATATAGGAGGAAGAAAGAGAGAGAACAATCCTATACATGATGTGGGACTAAAGAAGAGAGACGAGGAAAAACAAAAATGGGCCCAATAATAGGCTCTTTACATGAGTTTTTCTAACATTGTTAAATATAATTTATTTGACTTGTTGTAATATCATTACTATCGGTTTATGTACACGATAATAAACGTTTAAATACTCATTCAGACATGTGTTTAATATTACAAAATCCATACCTCTAATATGCATTGCAATTCTGAAGATCCAAATTTATTGATTGAAGTATTTGGCATCACAATCTATTTTACTCCCTTTAATCTTCAAGTTTATATCAATCTATACAATATCCAATAAAATTGTTAGTGAAGAATGTACCGTAATTTATAGACCACATTAAAATCTTCAATTCAAACCGTTATGATGTAGAGCTAAACTAATTGTTTTTATGTTTTAGTTTTGATTAGAACTTTTTTAGGTTTAAATTTATGTTGTGCAAGATTAATTATTTTAGTTAGATTTTCTAGGTTTATTTTGGTAAAGAAATGATTATTTGTCTATGGATAATTATTAGATTCTTCTTTAGATGATTTGAAAAGCACATTGGTGTTAATATTTAAGAACAAAAGAGATACTTAAGATTGCTAACCATAGATGAGTCAAAATTATGAGTTATACAATGAAGCAATGCAAAAGAATAATGTAGCATAGTCTTATGAAATTGTAGATATTCAATTTTATTTCTTGTCTAAAATATATATTTTGGAGGCGAGATTTTTGTGATTAGACAATTGAAAGTAAATATAGAGCAAATAAAATAATTTCATATAATTTCTGATGATAGTATCACCAAATTTGATTTGGTGCCCATTAAAGAAGAAACTTCGGATGTGTAGATTATACTTCCAAAACAAACAACATGACATTCAATGTAATTGAACACTAAAAACTCATCCTGAATTTTGATTATACTCACCAACTTCTCTTGGGATTTATTTCAGAAAATTTCTTCTTGCTCTAACAACCTCCCAAAGACCCCATGATACCTCCAAAGCTGATTTCTGTTGCTGTAGAATAGAAGCTTCATTTCACTTTTACACTCGCAGTCATCTCCTTCCGGTTGGACAATCACATTTACTGTTGTGACGTTGATTACTAGTGCAGAATTATTGAGTGAATCTTGTATATACTTCTTGAATTACAAATTACAAGTATGAGTACAAATATATAGGGAGAAGAGAGAGAGAGAGAGAATCATCCCTTACATAAGATGTGAGACTAATACATAAGAAAGAAAAAAGACCTATAATGGGCCTCCAAATGGGCCTTTACAGACAGTTTTCTAACACTCCCCCGCAAGCTGGAGCGTACTAGTCGTTGGCGCCAAGCTTGGATAAGAACTGATAGTATAACGACCGAGAGAAGGCTTTGGTTATGATGTCAGCAACTTGTCCTGTAGCGGGAACATGTTTCAATTCTTTCTTCTTTGATTGAACTTTTTCTTGACTGAAATAACAGTCAACTTCAATATGCTTTGTTCGTTCACAGAAGACTGGATTCTTGGCAATATGCATCGCTGCTTGACTGCCACAAAATAAGGTTGCCGGAGATGAGAGTTTGAGTCCCAAATCATCAAGAAGACTTTCAAGCCAGGTTAACTCAGATACAACAACAGCCATAGCCCGGTACTCGGCCTCAGCAGAGGATCGAGCAACAACGGTCTGCTTCTTGTTACGCCAGGTTATAAGGTGTCTACCGAAGTATATACAAAAACCAATTGTGGAACGCCTATCATCCTGAGAACCTGCGTAGTCGGCGTCTGAATACGCAACTAGAGAAAGAGAGGTAGATGGTTTGTAAACAAGTCCTTGCCCCGGATCAGTCTTTAAATATCTGAGAATGCGTTCAACGGCTTAGAGATGAGATGTCCGAGAAGCATGCATAAAACGACTCACAACTCCCACATCAAATGAGATGTCAGGCTGAGTAACTGTAAGATAAATCAGTTTCCCCACCAAGCGTCAATAATACTCTGGATTTGTAAGCAATTAGTCAGAATCAGAACCATGTGCAGAGAGCTTGCGATTTACATTCATAGGGGCGTCTGCAGGTTTGCATCTTGAGTAATCAACATCTTGAAGGAGGTTAATACAGTACTTCCGCTGGGATAAGATGAGTCCATCAGGTCGTCTGACGACCTTGAGCCCGAGGAAGTAGTGAAGATTTCCAAGGTATTTTGTCTGAAATGCTCAGTTCAAATGTTGCTTGATTTGTTGTATTCCCGTTGAGTCGTTGCCAGTAATTAGGATATCATCGACATACGCAAGGAGAATTACCTTGCTTGTTGGTTGATGACGGGTGAATAGAGAGAAGACAGTCGAACTTTGTGTAAAATCAACTTCACGAACAACCTTACTGAATTTTTCAAACCAAGCACGTGAGGATTGTTTGAGACCATATATAGACTTCCGGAGATGACATACCTGAGACTTCCCTGTAATCTCAAAGCCGAGAGGTTGGTGCATATAAATAATTTCCTATAGATCACCATTGAGAAAGACATTTTTAATATCCAACTGATGTAGGGGTCACTGACGATGGATAACCAAGGAGATCAGGACCCGAACAGTATTCAACTTGACAATCGGGGAGAAGGTTTCATCATAATCAAGGTGTTGCTGTTGAGTGAACCCCAGGGGCACAGGACGAGCTTTTAGGCGGTCAACAGTCCCATCCACAACATGTTTGATAACAAAAACTCACTTGCAGCTGACACATGACTGGCCGGGAGCAAGAAGAACCAAATCCCAGGTCTGGTTAGCCCAAAAGGCAGTCATTTCATCCTCTATGGTCGCCCGCCACCCCGGGTGCTGAAGGATTTCTTGCACAGAGTTAGGAATATAAATGGAGGAAAGAGAGACGACAAAATGGTGGAGTGGTGGAGAGAGGTAATGTAGAGACACATAATTTGCCAAGGGGTGAGCCGTAGAGGTTGATACAGGATCAGCAAACCTCGGGATGTCATATGTAGAGGGAAGCTGCTGCAGGGAAGTAGTCTTGGACTTACGACGAGTATAGAAATGAAGAGGTGGTGGAGGTAGAGAAGGGACCGGGAGAGGTGTAAGAGGAACGGGTAGAGAGGGAGTCATGACAGGAACGACAGGACAAACAACAGTGGATGGTGGTGACGAGGTAGAGGGAGAGTAGTGAAATGGTTGATCATCAAGGAAGGTTACGTCAGTTGAGACAATCAGCTTGCTATCAGTAGGTGAATAACAAACATAACTTTTTTGAGTGCGAGAGTAGCCAACGGAGATACATTTTGTGGCGCGAGCGGCGAGCTTGTTAGTAGACAAACCAAAAAGATGAACATAACATGCACAGCCAAAGACACGAGGTGTGAGAGAGAAGAGAGCCTTGGAAAGAAAGATGAAACTAAATGGAGAGACGAAGTCGAGGACGGACGAGACATGCGGTTGATGAGATGACAGACAGTAGAAACCACAAAGTTCCAATATTCTGTGGGCACCTGCATTTAAAACATAAGAGATCGGGCAACATCTAGGAGGTGACGATTTTTGCGCTCAGCCACACCGTTTTGCTGGGGGGGTATAAGCACATGAGGTTTGATGTAAGATGTCAAAATCGGTGCATAAATTGGAGAAGGTACGACCAGTATATTCACGAGCATTATCAGTGCGAATGATTTTTAACATAGTGGAAAATTGCGTATGCGTCTCAGTTAGAAAAGTACAAAAAACAGATGTTGGTTCAGTATAATCATGAAGTAAATATAACCAAGTGAGACGTGAGTAATCATTAATAAAGGTGACAAAATATTGATAACAAAAAAACACTGGGAATTTTATAGGGGCACATATATCAGAATGAACTAAAAAGAACAGAGTATCACTCTGGGTACATGTAAGAGGGAAAAAATATGATGTTGTTTGTCATAGATACATGATTCACAAGTAAACTCTTGCATGAAGACATCAAGAGAGCCTTTTTGAGAATCGGGAGGGGAGCATGCCCAAGGCGGCGATGCCAAGTCAACAGTGGAGACATCAGAGAGGATGGTGGGCGGAACATCCAAGAGATACAGCCCATTCGACAGTCGCCATTTACCAATGATACTCCGAGTGCGGCGATCCTGCACAACAAAAGAGAAAGGAGAAAATGTTATGCAACGGTCAAGTTCCTGAGTAAGATGACTAGCTGATAACAAATTGAAGGTGGATCCCGGAACATGGAGAACAGAGGAGAGAGGGAAAGTAGGAGTAAGCCGAAGATTAGCCGCGCCAACAATCAGAGTGGTGTCGCCATTGACAACAATGATGAACTTGGGATAAGCAGACTGTATATATTGCGGTGTTCTCTGGAATGTAATGTGGTGAGTAGCACCCAAATCTACGATCCAGTGGGGGCTATGAGAGAGACAAGATATACCTTCAGAAAAAGACGCTACCAAACCAGATGAGCGACTGATGACATCTTGAAGCTGGGTGCGGAGTGTAATATCCATAAATCTGACGCGAAATTATTTAAAATTTGTAGGGGCAAGTCGCGACGGATTTTGATCGAGGCAGCGCGTCGTCAAGGTACAATGATATTATACGTATATTTCGCGTCCGTTAATTGGAGAAGTGTGCTAGTCATAATGATAGTGTAACACATTTTATGTTAGTGACGAAGGCGCGACAAATTAATGTGTGTTGAATAGGAGTAAATGAGAATTTCTATTTTGGGGTGCCAATAGCTGGTTTCAATTCCCCCCCCTCTATTCTTACGGTTATCAAAACCGCAAGTATTAAAATCCCGCAATCTCTTTCTTCTCACGGGATTTAGAAACCGCAAGCCGCCCGACGCCCCTTTCGCAAGCAGACCCACGACTTTCCGTCTCCCGCTGCGATCGAAGCCGGCGCATCCCGCTGCCCTAGCGGCGGCTATTTCTCCACCGGAACTCCTCTCCGACCACCCTCCCTCCTCTACGAGCGCCGGTGGACATTCCTTTTCCTTCCTTGGCCGTGGAAGTGTCGGATTCAACCCTAACCGGTGGAACTTGGAATTTTTCGGTTTCGGTGAGCTTATTCCTTCCTTTTCTCCATTTCCTCACGGAAATCCTTCGATTTCGGAGTTAGTATAACCTAGGTTTTCTTCCTTTGCCCTAATTAGGTTTGGAGCACGGTTTCCACCGCGAAATTGGAGTTGGGCGCATTGGAAGCTTCAATCCCTCCCACGTGAAGGTAGTACGCTATGTCAGCCATTAATTTTGGACGACTCCAGCATTTTGAAATTTTTTTCCAAAAGGTAACCCTAAGGGGAAAATGCGATAATTAGGACTGCTTTGAAATTGCAGGACTTTGGTGGGGTCGGGGCAACTTTCTGAGGGTCCCCAGCAGTAGGATTTGCTTTTGGAAGAGAAAATGTCGCCGCGCCGAGTATACGAGCGTCGCAGCACCTCTGTAAGGAAATCCTAATTCTTTTAGTTAGACATATCAAGTAATTATATTTTATACGCATGAGTAGATTTCGTACAAACATCATAACCATGCATAAAAAAGTGTGGCAGTAGAAAAATAATTGTGGAAACGCGTATGATAACGCCTTCTTTCATAACCACGTTAGTAAAGCCATGAACAATTAGTTAAGTACGAAACTTCACACGTGTACGTAAGTTTGGAGGTTGTCCAATCAAGGGTGCGAAGATCCCTTCAAGTTGACTACGAGAAAGTCAAGGGTCGCTCAGTAGTACACCATAAAAGATATCCCATGCAGAGTAGCGTCAGACCAAAAGGTCAGTAGCACACCAGTCTTTTCGTGCTTGGTAGAGGCGCACTACCATCCTCATAGGCGTAGCTGCAATACCATAAGCGAAAAGCTTGAAGGGTGAAGGTGTTGTCATTTGGTGTACAATTCTAGTGTATGAGTTGATGCAAGCGACTTATCAACAACGGTGCTTGCAATGGTCGACTAATGATTTCTGTTACCAGTTAGTCGGGAGCTCGATTCGTAAACGCGTCACACCAAACCAAACACTCTCCTCTCATGTTCGCCTAAGATATTAGACAATTTCAGGGATTCATAAATAATTAGACGATTCCAGTTTATAAGGGGCTACTTCATAAACAAAAGTAAAGTAAATTAGATCACATGTTTGCAAGCGAGAGAGTGTCTCTACTTGCCTTAAGGCGATTTCAAAAATGCTAGTGACAGCTAAGTGGCGCAGACGAGGTTAAACGCTCTAGCTATACCTGTTCGAGATCAAAATTGCATTCCAAATTGAATTAACAAGTTTCTTATGTCAGCACATGCGTTTAATAATCGCTCACACAAAAAGGAGATGGTTAACCTTAGTTTACCTCCCTCGAAAGTGAGGGGAGAAGAGATTACCACGAGGGATCGGGAGTTTTGGCGGCGTTTGGAGGCAAAAATTCCTAATTCGGAGAGGTCTTGGAGTGATTCCACCACCTAAATCCAAGGACACGCACTGGAAAACACACAAATCCGGGATTAGCGGGTTATACGATGGACATAAGCTTGATCGTCCAAAAACCCTAGATCGGAGAGCGAAAAATTAGCGTAATAAAAATTAGAGCAAACTGAAAATGAGAGTGAGGACGAAGTTCCTTACCCAAGGAGAACAGATCGGCGCTCCAAAATCCACGAAGAGCGGTTTCGAGCGAAACCCTAGGAGTCACTCACGAAATCCACCGGCCGGAACGAGTAGGAGCTAGGGTTGTCCGAGAAGAAACGTCGTCTTTGCTCTCACTGGCCGGAGGAGGAGAAGAGGAGGGGAAAAAGGGGTGGCCGTCCTCCTTGGAAGCAGCCGGCCAAGAAAGGGTTGCTGCGGGAGTTGCCGGCCAAGGGAAGCGTCGGAGATGGCGGGGAAGCAAGAGGAAGAGGCGCCGGGCCTGGAGGAGGGATTTGCCGGCCACTGGAGGCGGAGGGGAGGGCTGCCGGGCGCTCGGGAGACAGAGGCGGAGCCGACGGAGCGAAGGAAGCGGATCGGGAGGATTTCTTGCGGGGATGCGGGATGCGGGATTTGGACCGGGGGGGGGGGCGTCGGGTTATAATGCGATTTTAAGTATTTGTTTATATATTTTTATTATTATTATATTTATAATGGGGGGGGGGGGTTGTTACAGTGGAGGAGGAAAGAATCTGAGCCCGGACACTGTGTAGGTGAGGAGGAACTCGGGTCATCATCATTGCAATCCCAACAGCTTTATTTTGCGTCCGTTGTGTAGCAAGATCCGTGGAAGGAGGCTGATGTTGTATCCATGCCTCTACCGGAGGTTTGGGCTTGACAACAAAAGAGGTCAAATCACCTGTTGTCTCGGGATCCAGAGCTTGAAGCGCAAATATGATATCGAACAGATGTAACAAGCTGCCTTTGCCAGAGTAGAGAGAGTGAAGCTCCTCCCACGTGGCCTTAGCTGTCTCATGATACATGGTCATGCGGTAGGACTCAGTGTCCATGGAATTGAGGATCCAAGATTGGACCCGACCATCATCACACAACCATTCGTCAGTAGGATCAATGGGAACGTCCCGGGTAAGGTGATGAAGAAGACCTTTAGTCTGTAGAACACGACGAATAGAGTGCGCCCATTCCACAAAGTTGTGCTTCCCACTGAGAGAGATGATGGTGATCCGAAGCTCATCGCGGACTTCAGGAGAGGGAGTCGCGACACGAGCAGGAAGAGTGGAAGCCGCCGTGGAGTCTATATCATTCAAGAGGAGGGCGGCAAGGGCAAGCCGCAACAACTAGAGTTGCGGGTAGAGCAGCAAGGATAAAGCAACAAGCCGCAAACGATCGACTAGAGGAGCATAGGTCGGCAAATAGCGGTTAGAGAAGCAGACCGCGGCGGTTAGAGAAGCAGACCGCGGCGGTTAGAGAAGCAGACCGCGGCGGTTAGAGAAGCAGACCGCGGCGGTTAGAGAAGCAGACCGCGGCGGTTAGAGAAGCATACCGCGGCGGTTAGAGAAGCAGACCGCGACGGTTAGAGAAAGCAAACCACAGAGAGCGGTATTCAGCGGGGAGCAACTGCTTGAGGAGAAAAGATGTGCTGAAGAGGCATCAGACAGAGAAGCAAGGACTAGGCCGCGCGACAAATAGTCCACATGATAAAAAAGGCGCACGTGATATGCGGAAGAGAACAGGGTCAAGCCCGGAGCGGGTAGAAAACCAAGTCCGGAGCGGGTAGAGAACACGACCAAGTCCGCAAATAGAACAGGGCCAAGCTTGCAGCGGTTAGAAAACCATGTCCGCGGCGGATAGAACAATAGCAAGCCCGCATAAGCTAGAGGAGAGGCACAGCGGGAAGGGAGCAAAATACCAGTCCGGGCGATTATAGAAATAGGTCGAAGAAAACCGCGTGAGTCCGCAGGAGGCCTCAACATGTAGGAAAGAATTCGTCAGTCTGCCTCGAACAACAAAAAGAAAAGCAACGGGTAGAACGCGCGAGAAGAGAAACTGGACCGGAGCGGTCAGAGTGGGAGCGGGGCCCAGACAAATCCCTATAAAAGGGAGAGAAGAGGGAAAGAGACGAATGGAGGGAGGGGAAAAACGAGACCGCACAAAAGATTGCGGTTAAGAAAAATGAGACCACACAAAGATTTCGATTAAGAGAAAGAATAGACCGCCCAAAGGATGGCGGTTAGGAAAAATCGAAATGGGGAAAGCAGAGTGGAGACCAGGCTGGCGGTCAAAAAGAGGTTAACCGTCGGGAGGATCGGTTTCCCTTTGATACCATGTAGAAGAATTGAGTGAACCTTGTATATATTTCTTGAATTACAAATTACAAGTATGAGTATAAATATATTGGGAGAAGAGAGAGAGAATCTTCCCTTACACAAGATGTGGGACTAATACATAAAAAAGAAAAAAGACCTATAATGAACCTCTAAATGGGCCTTTACAAACAGTTTTCTAACAACTAGATTGATGGTAACATTGTCATCTCCACTGGAAAATATGGAAGAAGCCAAAATTGTGATTTTTTGTTGTTGACTATTTTAGTTGTGTTAACGAGCTTTATTGGTGATGTTGGAAAAGCCCACTTAACATTAGGCCCATTTGTATAGCATTTATTGCTTTTTCTCTCCTCTCTTTAGTCCCACATTGTGTATAGGACTTTTCTCTCTTTCTCTCATCTATATATATGTACTCATTCTTTGTATTTGTATCAAGTGGACATATATACAAGGTTGGCTTTCTCCATTTCTACATGGTATCAAAGCGAGGTTACGATCCACTTCTTCCCCCCCTCTCCTTCTCCTCAGGCCCCCCCTCCTTTTATAGCCCTCCTGTGGGGTCCGCTGCTTCCCCTTGTCCGCTGCGGCCTCTTCCTGTCCGGCGCGACCTCGGCGACCTCTCTCCTTGATCTCCTTCATCCGCCGTTCGCGCTGCGTTCGCCAGCTCGCCAGCCCGCCAGCTCGCAAGTCAGCCCCGGCGTGTCCTCTCCTATCAGTTCACTCCTGTCCGCCGCGGTCTGGCCCAGACCGCCGCGACCTGAACCAGCCCGCATCATCCTCCAGCCCGCTGCGGTTTCATCCAACTCGCTGCGGCCTCCTTCCAGCTCGCTGCGGCCTCCTTCTAGCTCGCTGCGGCCTCCATGACTACATCTGCAGACTCCGTCGGTACGGCAGTTCCTCCTGAACGCCCGACCTCTATACCGGAAGTCCGAGACGAGCTCCGGATCACCACAATTTCGCTCGCTCGCTTATGCTTCAAATGCAGGTCCCCAAACCGTACTGGAACTACGCTCTTTCCACGGCTTGCTTCCTCATCAACCGCCTCCCGTCTTCCGTCCTCCAGTATGCTACTCCCTTCAGCCTCCTCTTTCCCACTACTTCGCCTTTTCCTCTTCCGCCACGGGTGTTTGGGTGTACCTGCTACGTTCACCACCTCGGTCCCTCCACGGACAAGTTGGACCCTCGTGCCACCAAGCAGATCTTTGTCGGGTACTCGCGCACTCAGAAGGGTTATGTATGTTATTCGCCTACTACCCGCAAGGTTACTGTCTCGCCTGACGTAACTTTCCGTGAAGATCTTCCTTTCTTCCCTGCTCCGGATATCGCTCTGCCTCCCGCTCCCGTCGTTCGTCCTATCATCCCTGCTCCTCACTCCTCAGCCTCTCTCCCTACCCCACCTCCGGTCCGTCCACCACCTCCGGTTATCCGGGTCTATTCTCGTCGCTCTCCTCATTCTGTGGCTCCTCTGCAGTCGGCTTCGCCCTCTGGTGCTCTGCTCCCTGCTGCTCCGGCTCCCGTCTCCACCGCTCATCCGATGGCGAACTACGTCTCGCTCCATCGCCTCTCCCCCTCTCTTCTTCACCTTGCCACCTCCTTATCTTCTGTTTCAGTCCCTAACTCTTTGCAGGAGGCGCTTCACCATCCTGGCTGGCGGGCTGCCATGGACGAAGAAATGACGGCCCTTTGGGCCAACCAGACCTGGGTCTTGGTTCCCTTACCTCCCGGTCAGCACCCGGTTGGATGCAAATGGGTCTTCGTCATCAAGCATGCTCCGGATGGCACTATTGCCCGACTGAAGGCCCGTCTTGTGGCCCGAGGCTTCACACAACAGGAGGGCCTCAACTATGAGGAAACATTCTCTCCGGTGGCCAAGCTTAACACTGTCCGCGTTCTTCTCTCCGTCGCGGTACACCGCCGCTGGCCTCTTCATCAACTTGATATCAAGAACGCCTTTTTGAATGGCGACCTTCAGGAAACTGTCTACATGCGCCAACCGCCCGGGTTTGAGACCACGGGGGAGTCTCGGGTCTGTCTTCTCAAAAAGTCAATTTATGGTCTCAAACAGTCCCCACGGGCGTGGTTTGACAAGTTTAGCAAGGTGGTTCGGGACATGGGGTTCACTCGGAGCTCTGCAGATTTCTCCCTCTTTACCCGACACCGGGCCGCTGGCACCATTCTTCTGTTGGTTTATGTTGACGACATCCTTCTCACTGGGGATGGCTCAAAGGGGATTCAAGACGTCAAACAACACCTGAGCACTGTTTTTCAGACTAAAGATCTGGGGAAACTTCGCTACTTCCTTGGTCTCGAGATCGCCCGGCGGCCGGACGGGTTGGTACTCTCCCAACGAAAGTACTGTCTCGATCTTCTCAAAGATGCTGGTCAGTCTGGTTGCAAGCCAGCATGTACCCCGATGGAGGCAAATCACAAATTATGCGCTCATGCTTCGGATGACGATTTGCTACTTCGAACCCGGAATACTATCGACGCCTTGTGGGCAAGTTGATCTATCTAACAGTCACAAGGCCAGATATATCATTTGCAGTTGGGGTTGTCAGTAGGTTCATGCATGCCCCCTGGGCTTCTCATCTTCAAGCGGTTGAACGGATTCTCCGATACCTTAAGGGAGCTCCAGGCCAAGGGCTGGTTTACAAAACCTCCGACTCTGCTCCCGCATTGGTTGCCTATTCTGATGCCGACTATGCGGGTTCCCTGGACGATCGAAGGTCAACTAGTGGGTTCTGTACGTATTTTGGTGGGCATCTTATTACTTGGAAGAGTAAGAAACAAGCTGTGGTGGCTCGTTCCTCTGCAGAGGCTGAATACAGATCGATGGCCTCAGTTGTTTCAGAACTCACATGACTTGAAAGTCTCCTTACTGACCTGGGAGTAAAACTCCCCTCCTCTGCTGTTCTATTTTGTGATAGTCAAGCCGCCATACACATCGCAAAGAATCCAGTCTTTCATGAGCGCACAAAACATATAGAGGTTGACTGTCACTTTGTTCGTGAAAATGTTCAACTGAAGAAACTTGAATTAAAGCATGTTCCAGGAACTGATCAAGTTGCCGACATCCTCACAAAGGCCTTATCAAGCACTCTGTTCTACCAATGTTTGTCCAAGCTGGGTGCATATGACCTATACGCTCCAGCTTGCGGGGGAGTGTTGGAAAAGCCCACTTAACATTAGGCCCATTTGTATAGCATTTATTGCTTTTTCTCTCCTCTCTTTAGTCCCACATTGTGTATAGGACTTTTCTCTCTTTCTCTCATCTATATATATGTACTCATTCTTTGTATTTGTATCAAGTGGACATATATACAAGGTTGGCTTTCTCCATTTCTACAGGTGAGATGGTTGAGTACGAGAAGAAGACTGGCGATGGCATCTAGATATTGGTTGATGCTTATTGCTTCTAAGTGTTGCAAGATTTTGGCACTATCATGCCACCATAACTAATTTCCTTATTATGCCTTATATTTGAATTTATTATTATGCATTTTTACTTCACTATATATAGAGGTCTATACTTTAGTTTGCTTTTTGTTATTGATCTTGAAACTCCTTAAAATCCTTCTTGATTCACGAGATAGCATTTTTGTAGACCTTATCGTATTTCTAATTTCATGATAATCAAACATAAGTTGACTTCCCACACACATTACTTCAACTTTGACAACCTTTTGCTGTCAAAAGAGTGCAAATATATTGCATCCTCTTCTATAGACGATGACCTTTACTAGGCGGGCTTTCTCTTAAGGAGATGACAATTAGAAATTGTTTCTACTGACGATGATGATTACCATAAGCGGCGATGACTTCCATAGGAGATGACTATTCTTGCAGGAATAAGGACTCCTTTATAGAGGACCCGAACTCCTACAAATATAGACATCTATGATTCTCTTCTCAAACACCGGTTTGACACGCTAATGTTTTCTTTTAGCTAGGTGATACTCTTCTCAAACGACCACTCTCCCTTCCACAAACTGAACTCCCTAGACATCAAGATCAGGAACTATTCTATGAAGTTGATCTATGTTGCCCAAAGCCAAGACATTTGTCTCAAATGGATTTCTACCATACTTTACCCTTATCTAGGGATTTTACCGATGCATATATTTATATTTCATGACCTCTTCTCTTTGTTGTCAACCACTAGGCGTTATTATAAACCTCAAATGACACTACAATGCATACTTATCCGACGTGTTATCCTTTAACACTGACTCGAATCTATCAAGGCGTGCGCCTGAGGCGCTGGGCACACCGGGCGCACTCCGTTGCGCCTCAACAAGGCTTAGACGGGCGATGTGCCTAAGGCGCGCCTAGGCGTACCTAGGCGTACCTAGACGCCCAATTCGCTGAAATTGAGCAAGTTGGACGCCCGATTCGCTGAAATTGAGCGAGTTGGGCGCCCGATTCGCCGATATTGAGCGAGTTGGGCGCCCGATTCGCTGAAATTGAGCGAGTTGGCCCCCGATTCGCTGAAATTGAGCGAGTTGGGTGCCCGATTTGCTGAAATTGAGCGAGTTGGGCGCCCGATTCGCTGAAATTGAGCGAGTTGGGCGCCCGATTCGCTGAAATTGAGCGAGTTGGACGCCCGATTCGCCGAATTTGAGCGAATTGGGTTCCCTATTCCCTGATTTTCCATGAATTGGGCGTGTAATTCTCTGATTTTATTTTTTTCCCATTTGCGCGTCTCACGCGCCTCACTGCCTCAGGCGAGCTCCTAGGCCACTTTGCGCTTCGGTGCTCCTTGCGCTTGTAATAACATAGTAGTATTGTTATTTAAATTTTCGGAGTGGCTACCAAGACGACCATTGTTGTTGAATGTCAAATTTCACGAGTTCAGAGAAGTCAAACCTCATCTCTCACTAACTATATTACACTCCAAATTACAGTATTGTTCATCCAGGTGGCTTTATCTCTTATCATATTTATGGGATATCTTTATGGTCACTACATAGGTGTAGATGTGCTTTGCTAAATGGAACTGTTAGGATATCTAGAGACTTTAAGCTTTGTTTGGTACTCTCTTTTTTCCTTCGTGGTTTTTGATTTGGGTAACCTCCATTTTGGAGCTTCGTTTTCTACCTTAGCCACCATCAATGATTTCCCAGCCGGAGCCTTAGACTTGAACTTCTAGCGTTTCTAGATAGAGAAATTCTTCAAAGTACAAAAGAAGCACCCATGTATCTCTCAAATGTTCATATTGTTGTTGGAGAGGAGAAAAATTTGATGTGGCCCTGATGCGTATCTGAATGACTATTCCCTGTTAGTGCCGTAGTATTATGATGTGTTAGGGTAATATGATAATTATGAATTATTTCCTCTCCCATATAAGGAGGGGTGTGGAGTCTTATAATACATCTTAGAAGTCTAGGTCTAGAATCTTCGAGGGTGAGGATTCCTTGAGGAAACCAGCCATCCGGAGCTTGGGCGTGTGTATAGCTTGTCAGTGTATCATGTTTATATTCTATTGCAATCTATTTCAGTGTCTACCAGGCTCCATAGAGTGTTGCATCCCTCTTGGTACTTGACATACAATGTAGGGCCTATTTCAGAGGGTGATGACAATTTGAGATGGAGTGGTTGGAGATGGATAACACGATGCTCCTGAATGTGGCTTCCTCTCTATGGTTGTAATTAGGCATAAAGCGATGTTTAGGGTGGTGGTGGGTGGGTGGGTGGTGTGTGGGTGTGTGGGGGGGGGGGGGGGGGGTACTCTGTTACAAATAGAGAAAAAATGGCATTTTTTTTTCTGTCAAACCCGCACTGGAGAAAAACGCTCAAATAAACTGAGCCTTAATTATGTATCATATCCCGTTCTTTAAATTATTGTACTTTCTTTTATGAGGTTGATTCAATTCTGTAGCAATATTTTTGAGAGGCTTTAGCTAACAACCTGCATTTCTTAAGTTTCCCATTCATCATATGAATTTATTGTTTTTGTAACTCGTTAACAATTGGAAAAGGAAAAACAAAATACTATAGCTTACACAGTAACTCTGTAAGCATGCTAGGATTCTTGGATAAATTTATCATGCAATATCCACTTGGAGCCTCAATTGTTTTGCCTAACATTTCTTTTTCTTCTCCGCTTTTACTTGGATTTCATTGGATTTAGTGCATATGCCTTTATACAGTTGACGTTCCACTTTGGTTCTCTTCCATAACAATGAGCTTCGCATCCAATACTGGCTTTGTAAGTATGCTGTTCTATTCGTACCTGCACATTTGCAAATCCCTATCAATTCTTATTACATTGTACTCAATTCTTTTGGATTGACAGGATAAGGAACAAGTCAAGAAGTTTCCAATGAGCATGCTTCCAGTGATATGCTTCAATCATGGTCGCCCTGCTCTTCCAGATGTTTCAGATACTTATTTGGATTCTTTATGTAAGGTTTAGTGCTCAGACGCATACCGTTATTATTATACATTGACTCTACCCACATAAAGTATAATGTTTCAGCTGATCTTGTAGTGATTGTTAGCCTCCAAAAAGATGCGAGGTATTTTTTTGAGGAGGTGCTGAGTATGTGTGCAGGCTGTGTTCTTCTCTTATTGTGATGTTTAATCTGAAAATTTTTGTATTATCTATATGCTTATTGTTGTTCATATGATGCATGCTTTATAAAATGAATATTATTGCTAAGTGTGAGGATAATGAAGTTTGTATTCTTTATCATGGTAGTTATAGCATATAACCATTGTATTCTTTATCTTGGTAGCATATAACTTATCCATTGTGTTTTTTTTGCCTTTAACCTGCGAGCTCTGCCAGCCATCATTGTTTCTCTAGGAAATTCCTTGTTCTCAGTTAGTTTGATATGTGGTTATGCCGATTCATCACTGACTCGTCCATCTTATATGCTTTAGGTGCCATTTGTTGATGTGCAAAGGCAGCTTAGTATTTCATTTTATTCCAGAAGATCAAGGTAGCGCATGTTTCCTTATTTAGTTTAATGTCACTCTCAATGTATCTTCCTTGTACCTTTCCCCTTCCAATTCTTGTACCTTTCCCCTTCCAATTCTTGAACTCTTCCTTCTCCTTTTCAACTGGTACTCTTCTTTCTCCCTGACGGTGCGCCACGACCGACGCACGTATATTCCCGCAGGAGGCAGTGATCCGCTGCCCTGACGGGCGATCGGACCCCGTGGTTGCGCTCGGATGATCGTTTCTAGTCATTTTTGTATTTTATGTTTTTTATTCTGAGATGTATTTAACCCCCGATCTGCCCAAACAATCATATCCATCCGATCGGGGTGGTTTTATTTGAGTTGTACTATGCAGGCAGCGGTTCACATAATCACATTAGGCAGCGGTTCTTATTTAGGGCTATTTATACCTGGCGGTTTGGGGGAGGAGTTATCGATGGTTTTGGAGAAATTCCAGGAACCGCTTGGTCCCTGAAGGTGCGACTCCTTCCCGATGTTCCCGGTGCGACCCCGCTCCCCTCACGTCCTTCCGGTGCGACGCTGACAAGCTTCTCCTCCATCTTCCCCTCCGGTAAGCCCCTCCACCACCACCTTCATCTCACCTTGCGCCTACACCACTTTTTCTCCTTCTCCCTCTTTATCTTCCCCATTTCTGGCGACCTGACCTATCCCGTGGAACCCTGTTCAACAACACCATTTCCGCCTCCCCCTCCCTCTTCCCGTCCGGCCACAGTAAGCCCGCAAAACCCCTAAACCGCAACCCTACTACTTCCCTCCTCCCTACCCAGCCCGTCTAACCCCTCCGCAACCCCCGCCCCTTCCCTTACTTCACCTTTCCAAACCATCCAACAAACTAAAAGCCCCACTCTTCTTTCTGTAGCCGAATTATTAGGCTTCCAGCAAATTATAACCCCTCCCTTCCTCCACAGTTGAACCTTTCTTTCTGTAACTGCCTCCCCTGCCTCCATCCACCACTAACAGCCCCTACAAGTCCATCCAGACCACCATCTGTCCCGATCTACACCTCCGACGTATTCCCCGCTTGCTGCGACCTTAGGTGCCTGCCGCCACCGCCACCGCCGCTGTTATATGTGTGAAGTGTGGTAAAAGTCATTTCTTTTAGTTGTTTATGTTGGTAAAACTTGTACTATGTTGGATTGTTATCTTGTTATGCCATTAGTTCGTTTGTCTTAAAATTTGCGGGACTTATTCTGTGATTGCTTAAAATATTTGTGCCTCTTTCTTTCGCTAAATTAATAGTTTGTTTTCTTTTAATCATTTGTGGTGACTGCATGTGCCATACTGATAATTTTAAGTAATTAATTATTTGTTGCAATTTTCGTAGCGGACCACTTGTGTACTTGCCTTACACTTCATCGTATTTAGGATTGCATTTAGAGAGTTCTCCCGAGTCCATGGACCTACCACTGCATCACTCCCTCTCTATGCATTTATTTGCAGGATCACAAACTCAACCTGCTTATTTTGTACTTCTATCGCGTGCCCTTTCCATCTGGTACACTACTTTCTCTAATGCCATTGTTTCTAAAGGCTCAAAGCACATCAAGCGCATTAATGTTACTCTCAACATATATTCCTTGTAACTTTTCCCTTCCAATTCTTGAACTCTTCTTCTCTTTTTCATTTAGTACTATTCTTTCTCCCTCTATGCATTTGTCTGCAGGATCATAAACTCAAACTGCTCATTTTGTACTTCTATCATGTGCCCTTTCCGTCTGGTGTGCTACTTTCTCCAATGACAGTTTCTAAAGGCTCAAAGCGTATCAATGCCCAAAGGGGTCTCGGAGCCTAGGTGCATCAACACGCAAGACACAACTGCATCCGACTTTATAATTATTATCAGACATCAATTCATCTTCTCGATCATTTTTTCATCCATTCTGCCCATCAACCATTCATTACTATCATCTATCTCTTAAAAAACAAGATCAATATGATCATTTGCATAATATCAAATACTCAATATTTATTGGTATTTCACAAATATTAAATCATTCAAATGTTGTGAGTTATTACATAATTTTTTTTCTTTGTAAAAAAATATCCTTACACTGGAAACCTCTAAGGTGTGTCTTTTGTGCTCCAATGAAGCAAAGAAGGCGCAGCTGTAAGGTATAGACTTTTGAGCCCGAGGCATACTGGGCCACACCTTTAACAGCATAATCCAATGCGATGCACGTTTTGCATAGCAGCACCCACGAATTCAAAATGCTTAGATGCCAAAGCATAATTCTTTATGACATGTTAAATATCAAACAAATCTGGCGTATACATTCATTTTCAAGTATATCATTCCATCTATGAGTCTGTTATTTTATTATGCTAATAAGCATAATAAAAGGTAATCATTTGCAGGGAATAAAATTCTGTTTTCTGTTGCAGTGTCAAATTTCATCGCTAATGGAACTTTTGATGGCACACAGTATCTTCTCGATTTGGAGCAATGTATTCCATTTCAGAAGAACCTAACAATTACTTCGACAAAATACCAGGTTAACTAATTAAGGATATGATTTGCCATATAACCATCCGGCTCTATTCATCTCCTTAGCCGGACTAGTTTTGTTTGAAATATTTATCTCCATATGTTTAATGTGCATGTTTATGGCATGAATGACCTTAGAGTTGATGCATATGCATCACATTCTTCAGGGTGGTAGGTGGAGGGATGGAACACAATGCTCTTCTAATCAATCATCAGTTTATTGCCAAGAGACAAAAATTATCTTAAATTTTTTGTCCATGAGGCTTAAATGTCTCAATAGATTCATGCTTTCCTCATGTTAACAACTTGGTTGTGTGCACTCTTTACATGCATTGGAGACCATCAAATTTTCATTAGCTAGGTCGCACTAGACATTACTCGTTGTTCAGATAAATGAAGTTCATCTTCTTTTATAGGTGGATTATGACTGTTGCGGAGGATGAGCGGGTGTGTAGATACAATAAAGATCATAAGGTTTGATTGAAAACTCCGCCTCTATGAGGCGAGCTGTGTCTGGTGGGGTTGTGGGTCCAAAGACGAGCACAAATTTGAGGAAGGAGGCTTTGCATTGAGAAGCCCAAACAGTGGTCTGGCGGCAGCCTTGAAACGGACGTAAAAATGATCAATGACATTATCTGAATTGCGGTGGTCGTAGCGACAGATCAACATTTGTTTGACAGTTGTCCTCATAAGCGTGGGTTGTTTGGTGGAGCCAGTGCACCAAGTGGAGGGCAATGTCCTCTGTACTCATAAACTCGACGGGTACTTTCTGAGCCTTAGCAGTGCGGTGGATGTCAAAGAATTTATTTGCCCGGGCATTCCAACCCATGTGATCCGTTCCTTCTTTGAAGATATATTCCTCCACGTGGCAGGGAGGGGAGGCATGCTCGGCGGTCATAATGAGTGTTGGATTTGTCGGCACAGACTTCGAGATGTCGTTAAGGAGGGATGAGGGAGCCACTTTGATAGCTTTGACGCGGGTGTGCAGGGGATGACTATTCTTGAGTGGCTGAGTGGGATTGTACTCTAGTCATAGCATAGTGGAGTGAATTGAGGCTAATGTGTTATCCCGATTGTCCATCTGCAGGGCGAGGGTGTCGAGCGATTATTCTACCGTGTCAAAACGAGCTTCAACCATAAGATGGGTGAGGGGCATACACCCTTATAAGCTACGCTAGAGGTACCGCTCTGACATGGGAGAATCAAGAGCCCAATAAAAATTGCCCTATTAATATGCTTGGAGCGATATTATGGCCCGATGTTAGAGAACAATGACCCTATAAAAACCCCAGGGTTGGATGAGTAATCCTGGAGAACTATTGGGGAACCAATCTTTCAATCGGTGGCCTTATTAAACTTAAAGTGCATGTTCATAATCAAGGAGCAATTTGATAGATTGAGAACACGATTGAAATCGACAAGACTAGGGCATTGAGTGTGGTTCTAGAGTGGTGGCCTTATTAAACTTAAAGTGCATGTTCATAATCAAGGAGCAATATCTGATATCTGATTTGATAGATTGAGAACATGATTGAAATCGACAAGACTAGGGCATTGAGTGTGGTTCTAGAGGAGCACGACTGCTGGATGAACTTGCAATTAGTCGTGCGAGACTCAATGAGATTTTAAAGAGCATGTTGAGAGGAAGAAAGAGGCCATCGTTGATCCAAGCTGCCTATGGCGTAAAGCGATGACTCGTCTGGTCGGCAGATTAGGAGGGCATTGGTACCCGATGACTGCAAAAAGTTGAAATCAAGTCTTTTTATTTCTTTACTATTATTTTTACCCATAAGGGTATTGTTGTCTTTGTATCTTTCTCCCCTACATATATTTGTGTGGGGAGTACTCTTTAATTCAATTAATCAGTTTTACCTTTTCAACTTGGTATAAGAGGATAGCCGATCCCTAATACCGCTGCTCGCTGCTCGTCCTTCCTCGTTCGTCTATCGTCGCCCTTCATCGCTCGCCGCCCGCTCACCCCTCTGCTGTTTTGTCGCCTCCGTCGAGCATGAAGCCATACGGCTCTCTCGCTGGCAGCGGGACATGCTGAAGGAGCCGGCCGTCTCCTCATGAAGCATCGCCGCCATCGTTGCCTGCTGCCCGCCGCGTTTCCTTTCGCTTGATCGCGACATCGCCGCCGCCTCTTGCCGCGTTTTTTTCCTGTTGCAGTCGACATCGACGCTTCTCCTGCAACATCGACGCTTCCCAAATCCCTGATCTGCTTCTTATCTAGCCCTCTTCCCGGCTTCTCCCGCAAGGCATGAGCTCGTAACCCCTTTTTCAGCCTAGATCTGCTTACCAATTTCTCAGATCTACGCAAATCCCTGTGCAAGGCTGCTTCTTCTCCAGCCCTCTTCCCGGCTTCTCCTGATTGCCCTCTCTGCTACTCCTGATGCAACAAGCTTTCTACTCAGCGCTCCCTCTCTCCGCTACTTCTGATGCAACCAGATCTTGATCCTTTGTTGCAGCCAGCTTTCTGATCTTGCCGGCTGCCCTTTTTTCTTTGTGTGGTTAGCTCGTTGCCCTTTTGTCCCTTCATCATGGACGATTCCTCAGCTGCGGTTGATTCTACATCCCCGATGGTTATGGCTACCCCGATGGGTGAACCTCAGCGGCCCTCTGGCCATGCTGGCTCCTTGAAGATTACCACTGTTCCACTGGACGGAACGAACTACCTCGAATGGTCTCGTGCAACACAACATGTTATCCGCAGTCATCAGTTGTTTGGATACATTGATGGGACTAAGGTTGCGCCATTTAGGGCTGATCCTTCCTGGCCGCGATGGGACTCTGAAAATTCACTGGTGGTATCCTGGCTTCTCCATTCTATGTCCCCCAAGGTGTACCGTAGTTATATGTTAATGAACTCAGCCTACAAGATTTGGACTCGGGCACGAGAGACCTATTCTCAGATTGGGAACTCCACTCAGGTTTATGAGCTCACCCGTCGTATGTTGGAGCTACGACAGGGGTCTATGACAGTTTCCACCTACTACTCCGAGTTCGAGCATATCTCTCAGGAGTTGGACTACTTTGACCAGTTTACACCTGCCTGCACTGTCGATGCAGTCCTGTTGCTGAAGAGAGATGAACGTTTCCGCCTACATGTGTTCTTGATGGGTTTGGGCATGGAGCTAGATATGGTTCTCACCGATATTCTTCATCGGTCTCCTCTTTCATCTCTCCGGGAGGCCTTCAGTATGGTTCTTGCCGATGAAGATCGTCGACGTTCTCTCAGCACGACGGTTACTCTCCCTGGCCGCTCTACCTTTACGAGTACTGGACGTGGTGGCCTCGGTCATACCAACACGATTCCCACATGCACTCATTGTGGTCGTCCGGGCCATTCTTGCGAAGTGTGCTTCAAGCTTCATCCACACCTTGCTCCACCAGGATATGTCCGTGGTCGTGGACGTGGTCGTGACCCTGGACGTGGTGGATCCCGCCAGACTGGTACCCGTTCTCATGACGCTGCTTATTCCACAGAGATAAAGGAGGGCCATCATGGTTAGCTCTCGGATCACTTCACCACATCAGAATTGGATGCTCTGCGACGCCTACTTCACTCTCACTCTCAGTCTGCTCCTACTCCGAGTGGTACTTCCTCCTTGTTTGCTACTGCTGCGATGCCCAGTGCCCATGCTGCTGTGTCTCCTCCATCATCATTGACTCCGGAGCCACTGACCACATGACCGGGTCCTCTACAGGTTTCTCCTCTTACATCCCTTGTCTGGTAAGGACAAGGTTGTCTCGGCCAATGGTACCTTGTCTCCTATTGCTGGCAAGGGTCTTTTTTCGTGTTCCTCTTCTCTTCCTCTCTCGTCCGTCTTGCATGTTCCTTCGTTTCCCCGCAGTTTACTCTCTATTAGCAACCTTACTAAATCTCTTAACTGTTTTGTAACATTTTTCTCTGATTCTTGTATTTTTCCTTTTCAACTCAAAACACGAGCGAAGAGCGTCAAGTTTGATCAATGTTACCTAGTGGGATTTGGAGGTGTCGAAGAAGGAGACGAGAGGAGAGGGAGAAGTGAGGAAACTACCGGGGAGCTCTTTGGCATCGGCCATAGGATACACAAATGATTCAGAAAATCAAAATTTGAACATTTTAGACTATTTATAGTAAAATAACTGTGCAAGAAAATAAGATACATGCGGAATACCCTCGAGTAGGTGTCACTCTAGTCAATATGTGGTTTTGCTATTGCTCTTGTCTTGTGTGTCCTCGGCTTCCTCCAGCTCAGATTATTGATAACTAGATCGGTTTGAAGATCTCATGGATTTTGGTTCTAAATCTGAACTTGAAAAGGGAAGGAGGCTTCCTTGGAAATAAAAAAGGTTATTCACTTGCTTATCAAAGTATGATGGCTAAAGAAAAACTGGGAGGTTGTAATTAATATAGATTTTGCTATTTTGAAATTCTTTCACTTGTGTTGCAATCTTTACCCCGCTGATGGTCAGTTGTTAGCTTATGGTCTTTGCCGCACTAGTACTTGTCTATATGTGATATGATCTATTGACGCAGGACAAATCTATAGGTGGAGGACGTGCGATGCTCGAACCCTATATACAATGTAAACAATCACAAACAGATGTACGACCAACCTTAAATTAAAGATGCAAGTACAAACACATAATCAGACACTCAATCCATTGAACATGATGCTTACAAAACAAACCCTAATGTGGTGCAGATGCAAATGATTTAATCATGCAATTAATTAAATAACAAAATTAAAACTCGCATAAGACAATCATAATTGATTACTGTTGAATCATGAAGAATCAAAACCCATAAAATAACTGCTATCTTTTGCTTATGTGTTTGGCCCATGTTAAGACGTGTATTGACTTCCTTGTTTATTAGTCTCACATTATGTATTGAGAGTTTGTTTATATTCTGTCTCCCTATATATCAGATGTAGTTGTACATGAGAGAGAATGGAATAATATAGAAATAAATAAATAGTATTTTCTCTCAATTTTACCATGGTATTAGAAATATTCGAATCCTAAAGTTTTTTTGGTTGAGCTCTTGCTCTTGTCGCAGGCCTAAGCACACATTTCTCTTTGCCCGCTCGCGCGGTCTCACGATCTATGCCTGTTCGCGTGGTTTGGCGGCCTTGTCTTGGAGCCCGCACCTCTGCCTGCGCATCTGTGTTTTGCAACTTTTCCCTTCCCCCTTGTTGCTTTTATAGAATTTTCTCGATGTCCATCGGGACCCACCTCCACTCATGTTTGCGTGACCTACCCTATCTTCTCGCGCGACCTGCCTCATCTGCTCGTAGGACATGCTCCTTCTACTTGCATGACCTGCCCGATTGTTGTTTCCGTTGTTTGAGCAGCTCCTGTTCGCACAAGCGCGTCCTCTAAATCCGTTGTTGCTCGCCACTTACTTCCTCTGCTCGCCGCGCTCGCCGGTTATTCGCGGATGCTCACCCTGCTAGCCATACTTGTTGATTGATTTCTTGTCTCTTGCTCTGTGAAACTGCTCTCATTGAGCCCGCACACCACAACCCGCAACCTGAGCTCTCATCCAGGGCTCGTCCGCGACTGCTCTCGCCTAGTCCGCGCCTGGCTTCCCTCCTATTCTCGTGTGTAACATTTCATGCTCGCCGCTTGACCCAGATTGCATTTCTGCTCGTGTCCTCGCTGATTCTGCTCTCTAATCCTTACGTGTTTCAACACCTCTGCTCACTTACTCGCGGGCTTGCTGCGCTCGCCCTCTTTACCCGTGAAGCTCGTCTGTTCACACGCTCTACTCGCGTGATCGTGGTGCTCGCCTGATCTACTTGATGTTCTTGCTACAACGGTTGTGACCTCCGTACCTCGCCCGATCTGCTCGTTGTGCTCGTGGTCTGATTCTACAGGCTTGTCGTTGTCTCTGCTCCTTCTGATCGACGCTGCTTAAGTTTGGTTCCCGATGCTTTCCATGGGGACTCCAGCTTTGCTCCACCGCTTTGCTGCTCGACCCTCCTCCTATGGTTCTCGTGATGAACTCGATATCTTGCGTGATGAACTTAAACAATTGCGGGAGGTGCTTAACCATCCAACTAACCTCGTTTCCTCTTCCTTCCATACCATCCTCGCTTCTTTCCCTTCCGTCTCCTCCTGTATTATGGAATCTAGCGCCACCAATCATATTTCTCCACAAAATCCCTCTTGCTACGTGGATGCTCATGCTACCCAATTTATCACAATTGCAAACTACGCTACCACCCATGTTTGTCGATGCAAAGATATTGTTGTGACTCCCTCCCTTTCTTTATGCTCTGTCCTTCATGTTCCCGACTCTGTCTTTAATCTTCTCTCTGTCAGTCACCTCACTCAAGAGCGTGACTGTTCCAATACTTTTACGTCGCCTTCTTTTATGGTGTTGGATCGACGGACGCATCGTGTCTTTGGTACCGGTCGACTATCAAATGGGATCTACGCTTTGGTCATCCCCTCCTCTGTGTTATCCACAGTTACTTCCGTTTACTGGCATCGTCGACTTGACCATGCTCCTCTTCCAATCAAGGTTGCAGATGTCGGATGTTGGGTTCATGTCAGTTTGAGTTTGAAATGTCGTATCTCGTATGTCGGATTGCGGGAGATATATCAGGGATATTTTACAATGTCAGATTTTAATATTTTAATAAATTTATTCATATATATATAAATATTTTTTGTAAATATGTACAATTATATACATAATATATTTTTATAAATTACACAACAAGCATATATACGTATAATATATGTTTATAAATTATAAAATAAATATATATACATATAATGTATGTTTATAAATGAGAGTGAAACGAGAAAGAAGTCAAATCTTAGCTCAGATAAATGCACGAAATGTAGCACAAAACAAAATATTACCGCTCGTATGCTTAAAAGAAAAGAAATATATATTTTTAGTACTCGTCATATATCGTCCGCGAGATATCGCCCGATATATCAGGTAAGACTGATGTATCGGGGACTGAAGATCGATATATCAGAGATATCTTCAAACGTGATATTTTTGTTTAAAATATCAAAGTAGTGACGTTCTCTACCCAAAATCTTTATGTGCCCGACATGTCAGACGACATCTACAACACTGCTTTCTATCCTTCGAAAAGCACTTCCTGATTTTCTGTTTACTGAGTTTTAATGTAAAATTTGCATTTTCAGCAAACAACATCGATTTGCCTTCCCCCTTAGTTGTTCTCGGAGTTCTGCTCTGACTTGAATATATATGACCTATATAATACTGCCTGTTTGTCTGGCTATCAGTATTTTTTTATCTTTATTGATGATCATTCTTGCATCACCTAGTTATACTTACTGCGTGATCGCTCTTGTTTTTACGGTGCTTCCGCTCCTTCATCGTTGAAACTCGCACTCAATTCTCAAGCACTATTTAAATTATTCGTACTGATAATGCTCATGAGTACAACAATCACGAATTTCAAGACACCTGCCACCTCCTCGACATTCTCAATCAGACATTTTATGCCTATACACCACAACAGAATAATGTCGCCGAGTGGAAGAACCGCCACCTTTTGGAGGTTGCTCTCTCCCTTATGTTTCAAATGCACGTTCCAAAGAAATATTGACACTTTGTTGTTTCCACCGTGTGCTATTTAATTAATCGCTTGTCGCCGACTGTCCTCGACTTTGCTACTCTCTTCTCCATTTTGTATCACACCTACCTTCTGCCTCCCTCCTTGGTTCTTTGGATGTGTCTGTTTTGTCCATCATCTCGGACCTCCTGTCGATAAGTTGTCTCCTTGTGCTACCAAGTACATCTTCATTGGGTACACTCATACATAGAAAGGTTATGCATGTCATACTATGGGGAAAACAATCACCTCTGCGGATGTTACCTTCTTTGAGGATCAACCGTTCTACTCAACACCCCCTCCAGCTATATCTCCCAATACTCTGTCACATCCGACTGTTCCCACTAACACTTCTCCCTTGCTTACTACCCCTCCTCCTGTGCTCCCCTCTCCTCCCTACACCTCCTCCCGTGCTCCACTATCCTCCTCTACAAGTGAATACTCGTCGTCGTCCTTAATCTGATGGCTTACAATTGTTGTCGTTTACTGATGTTGCTCCTCGGACCGTTGATCCTCCTATGTATGCCTCCCAAGATGCAGGTTCTTCTATTGTGCGCCCTTTCTCTAATTATGTATCCTTGCACCACCTCTCTTCTCCCCTTGGCAGGTTTGCAGCGTCTTTATCCTCTATTTCTACTTTGTCTTCCGTGCAGGAGGCTCTTCAACATTCAGGGCAGCGGGCGGCAATGAATGAGGAAATGACAGCTCTATGAGCCAATCACACATGGGACCTTGTTCCCATTTCCTCCGGATCATTCTTTGGTTACTGTAAATGTATTTTTACCATCAAGCATCACTCCGACGAGACAATTAAATGCCTCAAAACTCGTCTTGTTGCACGCGACTTCACTCGACAACATGACCGTGATTATGAAGAGACGTTCTCTCCTATTGCCAAGCAGACAAAAGAGACACTTGCACCGATATGCCCTACTGAAGGTTCATCGCAGTTGAAACTCTGTTGCTAGATGAGGGTGGGGGTGCACCAAAACTCTGTGAAGGTCCTTCACCAACGCGATGCCTCAAATCTGGGCTTGCCCCCAAAAGGACCGGCTGGGTCACGCAAGTAGTTAGCGAAAAATGCGGCAAGGACGCAGGGAACGAGCGTGAGCGATCGGGGATGGCGGCTGGATATCGCTTAGGGTGCGCGTGGTCAACGGAGTCGTCAGCGGCTGGGGACTTACGAAGGCGATGGAGCGGTGGAGGACGATTCCTCTCATACCAAGTTGATACAGGCTTCGTTTGGGATTGAATACGAGGACGACAGAAGGAGAAGTTCCCTAGAAATTCGGAGTGACCCTTCTTGGATCCCCTTGAACCTATCTCGTCGGAGAGGGAGATCACCGAGGTGAGCTAGCGAGGGAGGCATGCGGTGGAGCTGGGCGGCGTTGGCTAGGTTGTGTGTCGATTGTTGAACGAGAGAAAGAGAGAGTTTGAGAGAATTAGAGAGAGTGGATTTAAGATAATACTTTTCATAGCAACACACAAAGACCATCCCAACCCTATAACCGGTTGGATCAAACTAAGTCTAAGGTCTAATACAACTTAAAAGAACGACAAAAACGACAACACTCAAGCCTTTATCCCACTATAGTGGGGTCGATTATATGGATCCTTTGCCGTCATTGTGCCCTGTCTTTTGTCGTAATAATACAACTTAAAAGAGCGGAAACATAAAATAAAACATAGCATGATTATGTGTTGGACTACTTGCGTGATGTCGTGCAACGCTTGTACGTCATCCCCTATCGTGGGTCCGTAACATGCTCATGTCATAAACCCTAATACCGGTTCAAATGCAAGTGATCCAATCATGCAATTACTCTGACATGCAATTGATTAAATAATAAAAATAAGACTCGCGTAAGATAACCATTATTGATTATAATCAGGCAAAAAGTAATAACTTTAAATGATTGAGAGTACTAAAATATTGAGTATTAAGCGAATAAGACATGAGCCCACCGGAAGAGCTAAGCAATTAAAGGGCAGCCCGGTGCACAAAGCATCCCCGCGCAACGAGGGTTTGGGGAAAGGTCCCACCACGAGGGTGAAATGCATGCAACCTTACCCTGCATTTTTGCAAGAGGCTGCTTCCATAACTCAAGCCCCCTCAAGGTCACACGACATCACCTCAACCGGTGCTCCAAGGCTACCCTTCTGGAAGAGCTAAGAAAATAAATGATCAACTTTTTTGACAATAATTGTGAATACTTGTATATTAAAGGAAAAAAAAACTAAAATGCATACTAGTAATTAATCATTGTTGTAGGGGAGGGGGAGATCCGGTAGTAGTGGTGGATGTCCGGAAGGGAGGATACTGCTGTGTAGGGGCTATCGAAGGGGAAAAGGCCGCTATAGGTTGCTATCCAGCACCGGCGGGGGAATGTTTGAGGCCGGTGTAGTAGAGGGTTTGTGAGGCTCAGCCAGAGATGTATGGAGGGATGTAGAGATAGCCGGAAGCACAGAGAGAAGTGATTGGAGGCTTGGGGATGGGCTGGTCTAGCGCTTCTTGGGGATTTGTGGCTGGTGGAGGTAGATGCGGGATGAATATGGGCTGGAAGGTGGCTATGGAGGTGGAGGTGAGTTGGATGTGGGGTGTAAGATGGTTATGGAGGTGGGTGGAGCTGCTGGAGGTCTGAGGGGGCATATAACAATTGGAGAAGGAAGGAGGGAACTCATCAGAGGATATGGGATTGGTTTTGGACTGAGAGGTGGTTGTCAGGCTGACAGATAGTGATGGGAAGGGAATACTTGGACTGGCGGCGTCTGGTGAGCAGGATTTTGGCGGGAAGGTGGATCTTGGCAGGAAGGTGATGTAGGGTTGCCAGATGGTTCGCCGGAGGTGAGGGAAGTGGAAGACGTGGCGTCGGCACCCTCAAAAACTAGGATCGACGATGGAGGCATCACACAGGCTCCCCAGTATCGCACCTAAGAAGTGACACGATCAAGTGGCGTTTATAAAGAGGCTTGAATACTCGATACCCCCTCTACAACAAACACCTGATACATATAGGGGGGTTAAGCTAGGCAAAGGATTCTATCACACAATTGAATCCGACACCTTAACTCTCAAAATAGAGCTCGGAGAAACAAAATAAGAATACCAAAAAATCCGAAAAATCGGGTCAGTCGTAATCACAGCTCCATCATTGATTTAACGGTCAAAAAAAGTGTCTACTAGATAAAGGGTTCGATCTCCATCACCTATTCCTCACGATTGCTTGCTCACTGCCTTCACCTCATCACTACCGCCACTCTTCCAATGTTGTTAGCCGTGAATCTAGCAGGGAAAGGAGCCACCCTAGGAATTCAAATTTTAATTGTGGATTTCATAGGATAGGAATGTATGCATGAAATGACTCATTTTAATAGGTTGGTGATTGGCTTCCATGCCATCTCAAACTACCTCGAGTGACTACCTTACTCAATATGATCATAAACCAGCATGGATGGTCGCAGATTTTTTTTTCCTTGGTTCTATTTGCATTTTGGTGTTGGGGAAACACTTAGCTATCTAATCACAAATAATCATTTGTGTGTTGTAGGTAATGAATATTCTTTGAGCTCCAGTTCTGTATGAGCTCATATAAATTTCTATATAGAGTTATAACAATTTTATCAAGGGTTCGTTTGAGAGGGCGGCGGCGCTCCGGCGCAGGAGCAAACGCCACCGGCGGCGCGCCCCGAGGCGTTTGTTTTTCCACCACCGGTGGCGTTTGCTGCCATTTACCCAAACACCGGCTGAACGGAACGTCTCAGAACCCGGTACCCTCCCTCCAGTCCACAATGCCTGTGCAAGAGCAAACTCACCGGAGCGCCACCGCCCTCCCAAACGAACCCTAAAATTGGTTTCTTTAGACACCATTTCGGAAAGATATACTTAGAAAAGAATATCCTTGCTATCATAAAGACTTATTTCAAGTAAGCCATTCTAAGTAGAAATGAGGTAGGCTTTTGCAAAATTTTTATTAGAGCAATCACTAATATAAGAAATTTTATACGTCTTCAATTTAAACAGCTTCTAAAGTACATACTCATACTAGAAATGTTTCTGTACAGGTGTCTCCAGGAATATGGTACATTGGATTTTTTAATGGTCTTGGACCTGAGCGCACTCAGTCAAGGATGGTAAGTTCTTTTACCATTATATTTCACCATCATCGTACTAGTTTCAACTCTCTGGATGGTGGAATCCTTATAAACCTACAAGTCAATTGCAGATTAACCGAGGCCATTCATACACAGTGAGTGCTACCATCAATGTGGAAGGATGTGCTTCATCAACAATTTTTGGTCCTTCTTGCAACAAGACAATTGATGTGATTTCTTGTTCTCAATCTTCAAATTTTAAGCAACCCAGGACCCTTTTAGATCTCAATTTGTTCAATAGAAATGGTTTAGATCTCACAGATGCCGGAGAGCATTTGGATGTTAGCAGTGCCGTTGAAAGGAAAATACAACAACACTCAAGCCTTTATCCCACCATAATGGGGTCGGCTGCCGTTGAAAGGAAACTAGTGGCTATAAATTCTAATGTGCCTCTAACAGCGGAACATTTGGTCAGTTGTACCAATTCTCTGTCGTCGTGCATTCATAATGATGAAGAGCTAAAGTTTTATTCTTTTGATATAGTAGGCTCTGCTTCTAAATTCATAATCAGCGCTTCAGAGTTAATGTTGAATCAAACATCTATATCCAACAGTTCGGGAGGTTTTGACGGAATTCGTCTTATGTGCTACGTTAGATATAGTTCATTACCGCGTGGTTCTTTACATGATCAATCTGCTGACATCAGCAGGACCCCGTTATTAGTAAATTCACCAAAAATTGGGCAGTGGTATGTTGCACTGCAGATTATGAACCAGGAAAAAGCGGACAAAGTGACACAAGAAACATTTTCCAAGGCCACTTTGTGCTTTTCTTTGGAGTGGCAATTGCATCAGTGCCAGAATGGAAAGATTGGTCAAAACTGCACCTGGAAATCACATGTGCTTCAGGTACGGCATATTTCCAACAGTGCTGAGTCTTAAGGCTCTATTTGTTTGGATGAAATTGGAGTTGAATATTGGAATTGGGATCAACATCAATTCCTGGCTGATTCCGACATTGTTAGGAAGGAATGCGGTCACTATAAAATGAGTTCCACGGAATTTAGTATGATTTCTAATTCTTTTTATTTTGTCACAGAACAATGGAATTATAATTAATCTCTCCAATTCCAATTCCAATGGCTCAATTCCGTCCAAATGAGCAGAGCCTAATTGATTTTGATATTAATTTTATGTTTTGTTTATTATTTGATATCTCTAATTTCTATCATCAATCATACTGCATTGTTTCTTTTTCATGCTGAAGTTCAGAAATTTGACGCGTAGGTAAATTTATGCTTGAAGAACAGCGTTCTCCTGGTAGGTTATTTTGAATATTTAAAGTCAGGAAATGTGGCTTATTTTATTTTAGTTTGACCTGCTAGTTCATATACTTTATTGTCAGGAAGTTTTGTAGGGTCTCGGTAGGTAATAGATTTAGGGTAGGATAGTTTGCGATGACTGAAAACTTGAGTTTTCTTTATACCGATAAAGTTGTATGTGAATATAATGATTAGATCCATCAGTTATGAACCTACCATGTGTGAATAAAATTTCAGAGATGCATTTTTTACCAACAAAATACTTGGATGCTGAGAGCATTTTAGAAGGTATTGTTCTTGTTAGATTATGTATCCATTTTATGTATTATTTCTTGTAATTGTATTTATGCGCCCTAAGGACCACTCTGTAATTTTTGAGGTTTCCTCCTTATTTTTATAAAAATCGTGTCCTATGCCATATTTTTCATTTAACTTGGAATCAGAGAGGGCTTTCCTCCCCTAGCTCATGTGCTTCGCCTCCTGCAGCTAGCTTCAGTTGGCCATTTGTTATCACTATTTTATGTAGAGCTATTGGTATTGTCGATGCAAATGCATCCTCCACTACAGCGCAATTGTATCCTCCATCGAGCTTTTGTTATCATACATCCTCCATTTCTTCCTGTAATCGACGCAAACGCTTCCTCTGCCGTTTCTTCTAGCAATCCACACTAGTGCATCTTCTAATTTTTCTCCCAGTAGTTGACACACATGCATCCTATGTCAATCCCCCTTTTTCCAGTTAGAATCATGATCACGTTACATTCCAGGTTCTTTACTGTCTGCCAGAGCCACAACTATCAATATCTTTAATTTTTTATCCTTTCCTGATGTAGGGGTAGGCTAGTGGTGCACAAACCTACAACGCTAGGTGTGGGTGCACGGGTGACACGCTAATCCAAACCTCTATGCGATGCGATGATAAATGTTTCGACGAATGAATATAAGTAATGAAAATTCAGCGCCACACAGATATTAAAATAGAACAAACAAATATTTATTTTAGGCAATATTTTAATGGTTTCCCTCCGCTCGGAGGGCCAAAGCGAAGCGCGTGGCGAAATGTTTCCTCCTGCAAGTTATTAGAGTACCAAAACAAAACTCTACAAACAGGAATCGCAGCAAACTATAATAAATCACCAAATGAAAATGCTGAATCAATGAGTACAATACTACAAAAAACTCACAAAGTAGAGGGCTGAACCGAGACACTGAAAATTGGGAGGACCGGATGTGTAGATCGGCGATCGGAGATGGAACCGGTGGCGAGGCGACGGTGGCGGTGGCTGTCCTCGACGATAACGGTGAAAGCGGACAATAAAACGGTGGATCCGGCCACGTATAAGTAGATCCGGGCCGGGGGAGGGTAGATCCGATGTGTAAGAGCAGATCCGGGCCAAAATGGAAAGTGCGAGAGGTGGAAATAACGGATCGGGGCCGAAATTCCAAGATCTGAATTGATCTTGTGAATTTGGACTAGAGGAAGGTGGATCCACATGAAAGGAATTTAGGGAGTGGCCGGCAAGAGTTTTGGATGGTTTCCGGGTGGTGGGGAGGAGAGTAGGGTGGTCGGCTGGATGGGGGGCTGCAAGAAGTTGGTCGGCTTGAAGGGGGGAAGAGGTGGCTGCGGGCTGGAGGTTGGGAAGGGGATTAGGCCTGGAGGTGGTGTATGGGATGGGAGAAAGGAGACTTGCTGGAACAGTAATTAGAAGCCTGCGGTGGAACAGGTTGTAGAAAACTTAGGAAATGAACAGGAGATTTTAATTAAACAGTAAAATTAAAATTTAAACACGAAATGCAATCTGATTGTTTGCTGGATGGGGGGAAAACAGCCAACGGTGGAAGGTTTTGGGCGGTGGTGACATGGATTGGAGGAGGTAAAATGAGGCTTAGGGTTAGGGGGTACCTTGGGGAGGGAGATACAAGCCTAGGAGTCGTCACCTAGGGTTCCACGACGTCGGCACCGGGGAGGGATCGCGGGATTCCGGGATTCAATGTCTCCAAAATCTGCAATGAATGAATTCAGCCCCCTACTACTCTTATTTATAATAAAAGAAACACTAGGACATCTCATTCGACGGCTATGATTGGCCGGCGGGAGATGCCTCAAAATACCTGAAATAAAAGTTCAAAAAAATAAAGTAATATAAGATTTTGACTCGCGGCGACGCTCCGGACACAATCGCGGAGTCCGATCGTCGATCCGGGCACGCCATATATGGAAAGCTGCCAAATCAGCCCCGAACGGGCCCAAAGCGCGTCCTCGTCTCTGCTTCGCATCATTTCCTCTGTTGATATTCTTCACAAAGCTTTCCCCTTCTCCGTCCAGAACCTGCACAGTAGCATTCTTCTCCTTTGTTTGACATAATTATCTTCTTCCGACAGTTGTGCTAATGTTGTGCTTGGTTATTTGACAGCTTTCTTTGACCAAGAGTGCATTCAAGTCTTCCTTTGACCATTCATCTGCTAAGATTTCACAACTTACTGCCTTCATTGCTAGTACTGTTAATTGCTACTTCATCTACCACTAGTTGGATTTTTTATCTTGTTACCACTGATCATATGATGGGCGTTTCATCCAATTATCCATAAACACATGTTGTATCGTTGATGGGTTTCTGACTCATACTATTTGTTGATGCACGAAAATGGCACCGGGCAGCTAACACGGAGGGAGCATGTTCGGTCTCACAAGCTAGGAGAGAAAGAGGAGGAAGGTCGCGAGGATAGAGGAGAAGAGGGAAGCTTCTGAGTGCTCGAGAATGGAGCAAACGCTTGTCAAAGGGGTTGCGGGGATGGAGGAGAGGGTTGCCGAGAGCAGCCGGGAATGCTGATGAGAAGAGGAGGATGATCAGAAGCTGTCGAGCAGACAATTACTATGACGATCGACCGACAGAGAAGCTTAATGAGCAGCGAGGAGCTTGCTTAGCAGAGAAAAAGGTTGCTGAGCAGAGAGCAGACTTGCTGAGCAGAGAGCAAGCTTGCTGAGCAGAGAGCAAGCTTGCTGAGCAGAGAGCAAGCTTGCTGAGCAGAGAGCAAGCTTGCTGGGCAGAGAGCAGGCTTGCTGAGCAGAGAGCAAGCTTGCTGGGCAGAGAGGAGGAGAGGGGGCCGCTAGCAGCGGCAACAACAGACTTCGCCCGCCGTGGCTTAAATGCCACTCCTGCGACGTGCTTTTCCTCTAATCAAGAAACAAGTTTACAGCTTGCTAGTGCACCTTTACAAGAAAAAACATTAAAGGGTACAAAGGGGGAAGCTGGCGGTTTGGGAAGGAGTTGCCAGAGACTAAGGAAAAGAGGCTGACAGCAGCTGTGGAGGACTGGGAGGACTGAGAAACTGTGTCCGCAGAACTTGCTGGATCAACTGAGGAGGACTGGGCGGACTGGAAAACTGAGTCCGCAGAGCTTGTTGGCAAGCTGCAGTTTTCCTCCTGGGCCTTCTCTCCTCCCTCGTCCCTCTCTCAAATGAGAGGCATTGGGGGCTATTTATAGGCCCGGGGAAGACCAACTAGAAGCGGGGCCAAGTGACGTCATCTTGACGACCTGCGCGGACTCGGCGGACTGGAAAAATGAGTCCGCCAGGCTGGCGGGCGAAGCAAGCGGCAGGAGGACGGTAGTGGACGGAGGCCGCCCATTGGCGGGCGGACGGGGCGGACTCCAGAGGGAGTCCGCCCCTGCTGGGACGGAGGTCGCCCGTCTGGCGGGCGGACCGGGCGGACTCCAGGGGGAGTTCGCCCCTGCTTGCGGGCGGAGCAGAGCGGGCGGACTCCAGGGGGAGTCCGCCCCTGCTGCTGGCGGAGCGAAGCGGGCGGACTCCAGGGGGAGTCCGCCCCTGCTGCTGGCGGAGCGGAGACCGCCCCTAGGCGGGCGGACGGGCGGACTCCAGGGGGAGTCTGCCCCTGTTGCTGGCGGAGCGGAGCGGGCGGACTCCAGGGGGAGTCCTCCCCTGCTGCTGGCGGAGCGGAGCGGAGACCGCCCCTAGGCGGGCGGACAGGCGGACTCCAGGGGGAGTCCGCCCCTGCTGATGGCGGAGCGGAGCGGGCGGACTCTAGGGGGAGTCTGCCCCTGCTGCTGGCGGAGCGGAGCGGGCGGACTCCAGGGGGAGTCCGCCCCTGCTGCTGGCGGAGCGGAGACCGCCCCTAGGCGGGAGACCTGGGCGGACTCCACGGTGAGTCCGCCTGGCGTGCTGACAGAGCGGAGACCGCCCCTAGGCGGGTTTGCTCCTGGTAGTCCGCCTTGCGCGGACTCGGTGGACATCAGTGGTGGCCCGCCCCTTGCCGGTGGGATCCTGACGGTAGGTTGCCTCATGCAAGGAAGAACGCTGCACGGTTAGCAGGCCTAACCGCATGGCCTGTGAGGGTGAGCTATGTGAACAACCTGCCGCCCCGCAGGACACGCGGTTGCTCGGGGACCTAGGCGGACAGGGAAAACTGTCCGCCTACACTTGGACTTGTCGCGAACACTAGGGAGAATCTGAGGGTCGCGACTAGCCAGCTGGCTACCTTGGGAAGGATCGCCGATTTCTGGGTTAACATAATCCCCGCACTTTTTTAAGTTACGAAGGGAACTTCGAAAAAGTTGGAGACCCACGAAAATCGTGATCCACCCCAAAGGAAGAAGAGACAAGGGGAGATAGAACCTGATGCTTCTCCCAACTGAGTTGTCTTTAACTATCTTTTTCCTGCGCAAAAAAAGTTAGTGAAGACATAAATGGAAGGTACAATTCACGCGTACCTGAGTTTGCCTTTGTAAAACAAAAAAGATGTGTCTTCTACTGAGTTCTGCAAAATGAAAGTGAGAGAAAAGCATAGAAGCATAATGACTTGCAAGTACCTGAAAGAGGCTTGCAAGCACCTGTTATCCTCTGCAAAAAAAGAAGGGTGAAGAGTATACAAGAAGGAAAAAATGAGCTGCAAGTACCTGGAAGGAACTTGCAAGTTTTTGCTGGTTTCTGCAAAGTGAGAGTTAGAAGCAGGTATTGTATACAAAGAATAAGCTACAAGTACCTGAATGAGACTTGCAGGTATCTGCTAACCCCTGCAAAAGTGATGTTAGAAGCCAAAATGAGACATAAAAGTAGCTTGCAAGTACCTGTAAAGGAACTTGCAGGTGTCTGCTGTTCACTGCAAAATGAGAAGGGTGAGCAGTATGCATGTCATAATGAACTAAACTGCAAGTACCTGGATGAGACTTGCAGGTGTTAACCGTTGATGGGATAAGGTGGACATGACCAAATAACAGGGGAAATGCTTGACGATCTCCACTGATAATTAAATGAAGAACAAACCAGAATAGCAATCTTCTTGTTATATCAAAGATGTCATCTCTAGAGCAATGAGTCAAGCGCTGACTGTTGATAGATATGATCATATTGACAGAGAAAAAGTTTGACGAATTCTGCCCATCTTAACTAAATTGCAATAGCACGGCTTGATGATCAAGGAGTGTATGATTCTTTGATCAATGTTTAATGTCATTAGATTTTGACAAAAGTAAAGAATAGCTCTATGAATCATCATCTGATAGAGCTTGAGCAAGCAATGTATATGAAATAAGCACGAGCAAAGCGGATGTTTGCTAATCCTTTTGAGAGGTCGGATCGACTTGTTCACCTGTGAAAGAAGGCAGTTGACAAAAGAGGTCTATACTCGGAAGTGACTAAAGAAGGCTGGATGCTGCCACAGGTGTTCCCCGTGGGCCTTATGCATCTCTTGCCTGAGAAAGGTCATCCCGAGTATAGTCCTACTCGAAGCGGGCTGGCCGTGCATCCTTTAGGAGGGCACAAAAGAGAAAAGCAAGGAGAGTCCTGAGAAGGATCGCTAGATACACTGCTCTCTTGCCTCGGGTACAATCGTCACTGATCAATGAGACTAGTTGCGCCAAGTTGTCTATTGCTTGTCTGTGGATTGATCAGTGGAATTGTGGAACCCGCGAAGGCACGGATCGAGAGTACCAGAGAGTGTTCGGCCATCACAGTTGTGAGATGATCAAAGAGACAAGACTACGCTTGATCGCCATTGCTTGTCAAGCAAAGATCACCGTAACTGTAATGTATCCTTTGCGAAGCACAACAGAGCTAACACATGGGGCTCCCCTCGCGCACACTCTGTGTCAGATGCCGGCTAGGATCCTAAGTCTGAAGCCCAACGTCGTAGATTGAACGGCTCTCACTACACATATGGGTATACTCCCGCCATATGTGGTCGAAGCGGTTGTGCCAGAGAACAATCCACGGAGGGAGCGTTCCAGACTTGGCGATATCTCATTGGTGTAGTGATCTCTTTGGCAAAGAGAAAAGATAGAGAACAAAGCATCACAAGAAGGGAACTGTGTCAGTATAAGATCCCAAAAAAAAGCTTTGTTAAAAAGCAAGAAATGAACACTGAGAAGTGTTTTGAAATGAAAATGTCTGAAAAGAATAAGGGTAATAGTTGAGATAACCCATCAGAGGTTGTGAGGAGCTGTGGAGCAGTGATGTCCATTGTTGGCTTAGAATAGCCTTCCAAGCACACCCTCGTCGTTGGCATCGAAGCATTCGACAGTGTTGTTAACAACGAGGAGAGGAGGTTCTTCGACTAGGTTCACTCCTTTTGAGGAGCAAGGAACATCTGCAACTTCTTTGCCCTTTGAGGTTACTGGATCAGGGCGATCTTCTTTGAGAAACAGGTCACGCATCTTACCCTGCCGGAGCATCCTTTGCACAAGCTGGCGGAGTGCTCGACAGTCTTCTGTTAGGTGGCCTGGCTCTTTGTGAAATTCACAGTATGGTTCGGAGTCTTTAGATCTTTGATCGGCTGGCCGATAGAGCTTCTTGTAGTTTGCCCTATCTTTCATAATTTGGCTCACTTCTTGCATGACCTCGTCAAGATCAGACTCATGCAAGTCATTGTCTTGTCGGTGATGAACTGCTGCTGCTTGTGAAGACGGAGCTAGTGGCAACAATGGGTCTTGAGCACGATCACGGTTCGGGAAGGAGTATCAAGGGCGTTGAAACCTTTTCTCCTTTCTTGAGTGAGTTGGAAAATGATTATGAGGAGACCTCGGAGGATGCTTGCGAGAGAGATCTTCCTCGGATAAGAGCTTGAAGACGAAGCCTGGGTTGCTCTTTTCTCCCCGAATGTACGAGTTGGCCAAGACAATTAACTCTTGGTATGTTCTTGGCGCTCGGACATTGACTTCGAACTTGAGAGGCCCTTCACGGAGACCGTGGATAAGAGCCACTCGGTACATTTCTTGATCAACAATCTCGATGTCCAAAATCTCTCTCTGGAATCGATCAACGAATTGAGACCAAGTTTCATTCCCGCGCTGTTTGATCTCAAGAGGGCTTCAGGACCACCCTTTCTCTTGGTTGAGGTAGAGAACCTGAGCAAGAACTCCCTTCGCAGATCAACGAAGGAAGTGATGGAGTGAGGACGATGGCCATAGAACCAGTCCCTCACTTGCCCATCAAAGGTAGTGACAAGGAGCTTGCACTTAGTTGCATCTGTAAGGGTTTTGAGAGCAACGACTGACTCAAAGGTTTGAAGGTGTTTTACTGGATCAGTCTCTCCAGTGTAGATTGTCAGTCGAGGCTCTCTGAAGTTTGTTGGAGTAGGTTCGTGGCGAACGGTCTCGGTAAAGGGTGATGGCTCCTCCTGCTCTCCTACAACATAAGGGTAATAAGGAGCATAAGCTGCAGCTGCGAAAGAAGCAGGAGGACAAAAAGAGAAAGTTGCTGCAGGAGGAGCAGAGGCAGGGGCTGAAGGGTAGAGATGACTTCCCTGAAAGTTGAGAAATTTTGCAGGACTTCCCCTGGCTGCTCCCCGGAAGAAGTTTTGACGAGCTGCAAACTCTTCATCTTGAGGTCGCAAAAGGGCTGCAGGCCCTTGCTGAAAGGTTGGAGTGTAAGGAGGATAGAACGGTGGGCAAGCTTGAGAATAAGCTTGCTGGTGCTCCAATGTTGGTGTTGGGTTGATTGGAGCAGTTGAAGCAGCTGGAGCTGTTGCTGGATGCGATTCTAATCGCTGTGTGATTGCAGCAAGAATTTTGTTGATTGTTTGGAACTGCTGAACATTCTCACGGCGCGATTGCTCGAAGGCCTCCCAGAGAGGATCTTCACTGGGACTTGGTGCAATGTTCTTAGCTAGTTGGTGGTCTGTCATGGCTAACTGTCAGTTTTCACTGTCTGTTCGGATCTGAAGGTCGCGTGTTAACTGTTGATGCACAAAAATGGCACCGGGCAGCTAACATGGAGGGAGCGTGTTCGGTCTCACAAGCTAGGAGAGAAAGAGGAGGAAGGTCGCGGGGATAGAGGAGAAGAGGGAAGCTTCTGAGTGCTCGAGAGTGGAGCAAGCGCTTGTCAAAGGGGTTGCGGGGATAGAGGAGAGGGTTGCCGAGAGCAGCCGGGAATGCTGATGAGAAGAGGAGGATGATCAAGAGCTGTCGAGCAGACAGTTACTATGACGATCGACCGACAGAGAAGCTTAATGAGCAGCGAGGAGCTTGCTTAGCAGAGAAAAAGGTTGCTGAGCAGAGAGCAGGCTTGCTGAGCAGAAAGCAAGCTTGCTGGGCAGAGAGCAAGCTTGCTGGGCAGAGAGCAGGCTTGCTGAGCAGAGAGCAAGCTTGCTGGGCAGAGAGGAGGAGAGGGGGCCGCTAGCAGCGGCAACAACAGACTTCGCCCGCCGCGGCTTAAATGTCACTCCTGCGACGAGCTTTTCCTCTAATCAAGAAACAAGTTTACAACTTGCTAGTGCACATTTACAAGAAAAAGCATTAAAGGGTACAAAGGGGGAAGCTGGCGGTTTGGGAAGGAGTTGCCAGAGACCAAGGAAAAGAGACTGGCAGCAGCTGTGGAGGACTGAGAGGACTGAGAAACTGAGTCCGCAGAACTTACTGGATCAACTGTGGAGGACTGGGCGGACTGGAAAACTGAGTCCGCAGAGCTTGCTGGCAAGCTGCAGTTTTCCTCCTGGGCCTTCTCTCCTCCCTCGTCCCTCTCTCAAATGAGAGGCATTGGGGGCTATTTATAGGCCTGGGGAAGACCAACTAGAAGCGGGGCCTAGTGACGTCATCTTGACGACCTGCGCGGACTCGGCGGACTGGAAAAATTAGTCCGCCAGGCTGGCGGGCGAAGCAAGCGGCAGGAGGCCGGTAGTGGACGGAGGCCGCCCGTTGGCGGGCGGACGGGAAAGACTCCAGAGGGAGTCCACCCCTGCTGGGACGGAGGCCGCCCGTCTGGCGGGCGGACCGGGCGGACTCCAGGGGAGTCCGCCCCTGCTTGCGGGCGGACTCCAGGGGGAGTCCGCCCCTGCTGCTGGCGGAGCGGAGACCGCCCCTAGGCGGGCGGACGGGCGGACTCCAGGGGGAGTCCGCCCCTGCTGCTGGCGGAGCGGAGCGGGCAGACTCCAGGGGGAGTCCGCCCCTGCTGCTGGCGGAGCGGAGCGGAGACCGCCCCTAGGCGGGCGGACGGGCGGACTCCAGGGGGAGTCCGCCCCTGCTGCTGGCGGAGCGGAGACCGCCCCTAGGCGGGCGACCTGGGCGGACTCCACGGTGAGTCCGCCTGCGTGCTGGCGGAGCGGAGACCGCCCCTAGGCGGGTTTGCTCCTGGCAGTCCGCCTTGCGCGGACTCGGTGGACATCAGTGGTGGCCCGCCCCTTGCCGGTGGGATCCTGACGGTAGGTTGCCTCCTGCAAGGAAGAACGCTGCACGGTTAGAAGGCCTAACCGCATGGCCTGCGAGGGTGAGCTATGGGAACAGCCTGCCGCCCCGCAGGACACGCGGTTGCTAGGGGACCTAGGCGGACAGGGAAAACTGTCCGCCTACACTTGGACTTGTCGCGAACACTAGGGAGAATCTGAAGGTCGCGACTAGCCAGCTGGCTAGCTTGGGAAGGATCGCCGATTTCTGGGTTAACACTATTAGTATTGGTTCTCTACATCCATCCCTTAGAGTTACTTAGTAATGTTTCACATATTCTAAAATTGTTTAATAACTTATATCTGTTTGTTAAATCTTGCCATGAATTGTAGTATCACATTCTTCCCTACTCATCATCTTTTCAGGACTTTTGTGGGAGGTGATTTTTGGCGGGGGACATGAGAGTGGGGTGTTGTTTTCCTTTGGAGGGGCAGATGCCTTCAATAAAACTTGCCCATTCTTCTATCTCTTTCTACTTCTGCTTTACCTCGTTTATTTTTGTTAAAGAGAATAATATTTGTTATGGTATACTCATTTGGGTCATATAAATTCTTATTTCAAACCTCATTCTCCGGATATAAACATGCAAATAATATTAAATTCTAACACATAATATAGCCTAGCAGTTGTCCACGATTTACTGATCATTTTTATTACATAAAAGAAATGTCTGACAGTAAAGGAAATGAAACGTAAACATAGAACCTGGAACTTAATGCAGATAGGCTCGAGGACCTGACGGCGCTGTCACGAACGCTAAGATAAATCCAAAACAAGAAAGAAATGCCTCAGAACATTGAAATAAACATATGTGTAAGTAAAGTACAAAACTCGTACATGAAAACAGAAATATATGAGTACCAGTTTTCATATAACAAAACTAACAAGACAAGCCAGTAAATGAGTTAAACGGAAACAAGTTAAATTATTAGACTACTCCGGAATACAACATATATTCGATCACGTAATGTCATTAGCTATAATCAGTGAAAAATGTAAGTGTTTCTATTTGATACACGTGATTCTAATAGAAGTCTAAATGCAAGGCTTATCAAAGTAATTGTGTTTGTTATGGCCATTTATTGGTTTCCGTTGCTAGTCAAGCGGAAACTCCAGTGAAAACGTCATATCAATTTAACACTATCTTTCAATGATTGCTTATAATATTAATGACTTTAAAGATTCATGATTTGAGAGATTCCTAACATATCAAGACATGTTATAAATTTAATGATTCAGATGTACAAGAGTAGAGTTCATAAACACGTCAAGGAAGGAATTGAGTTATGAAACAATATTCGACCAAGTCTTTGAACCAGACAGACCTAAGAAACAAAATTCGTTGACACAAAAGAAACTAGATAGTGCGTTTTATATTTTTGCAGGTTCAAGCATTCACGAGTGATATGATTACAATACGTTATTTTTCTGGACACCAAATATTCATTTAATTGATCCATTTCATTACACGATTATTTTCTAAGTAAACATGTGTACGATCCAAACATTTTATATAAAATCACAAACCATTCATTTGTTTGCTAACCAAAAATATTATCAATTATCACTATGACACAAATATCTTCCAAGTAAAACATGTACGATACGAGCATGATATAAAAACACCAATCATATATTCACCAACCGAAGTTCCTACATTTATTGTAATGACAATGTGACTTATGCTCAATATTCTATCATTTTTTAAATTCTTTATCAAATGAGAAATTCATTATCTAAGTGACCATTCAAATAGAAAATCAGTCACGATCATAACCTATGACATTTCAAACATATTAAACCCTAAGATATTAACTAATCAAATTATGCATTCAAGATTTCAATTCTTTTGACAAACAAACTTTCAAGGGTGAATTCACGTAGACCATAAAAATAAACAAAGTAAATTAAGTTCAATGTTTGCAGGAGAGAATGATCACTACTTGCCTTAAATAAGCTGAAACTGACGGCGGCGGCCAAATGACGCAAGCAATGTTAACAATCTTATATTGAACATGTTCAAGGACAAGCAAGAATGATATTGACATGACAAATTTTACGGTAATACAAGGAATTATTTACAAAACCTAAAACACGAGAGGGTTAACGAATTACCTTCCTGAAAAGTGAGGAGAGAGGAGAAACCACGGAGAATCCAAGGGTTGTCGACGCTTAAGCTTTGGGAAACCCTAATTTAAAGAGGATTTTGAGCAATCCTGCTGATAGCTTTGAAGAGTGATACCAAAAAACACAAACACGATGGTTAGACGATCGCACAGGGGTTAAAATCTGAACATAAGTTATACAAAATATAGGGCACTAATAATTTCACGAGACTCTGGCGAATCTAAAAAGAGAGATGATGGAAATAGAAACTTATCCAAAGAAAGTCAAATCTGAGCCCAAGGAGAAGAGGGAAGAAAACCCTAGGCGTCTCTCTTGCAAAACCCGACCAAGACGGCGAAGAAGAAGGCTGTCAGGGGAAGAAAACGAGTTGTCGGAGGAAGAGGAGGAGAAGTCGTTGATGTTAACCTCCAAAAACAGAGAGGAAGAGGCTGCTGGAGGAGGCAAGGCTGTTGATTTTGGGGAAGAGCAAGAACTGCCGGCTAGGGCAGGAGGAGAAGAAGTTGATGTCGCTGGATGCTTGAGGGGGAAGCCTTTATCGGCCTGATAGAGGAGGAGCAGGAGCAGCGCCGATGTCTGGAGCAGGTGAATGCGTCGGGGTTGGAGCGGCGGATTGTGCGCTTGCAGGTCGGCGCAGGAGCGGGATCAGGAGGTCGGGGGGGGGGGGGGCGACTTGCGGGAGATGGGGAAACAAATCCCTGGGCCGAAAATAAAATTGAACCGGGGTGTTGGTTAGGAATAAAGGGGGAAGATGTGGAATTTACAAAATTATTTTTAGACATCTTATTATAATTTTTCGGTTTGTTACAACAAGTTTGCACCCCACGCTACAAAATATATGTTTGTTGGATACTCCCGCACTCAGAAAGGGTATATGTGTGCTACTCTCCCCAAGATCGTAAAATGGTTGTTTCGGTTAATGTCACCTTTCTGAGCACCAACCGTTTCACTCCTCTCCTTCAGTTCCTCCTACCTCCACTTCTACCGCGTCTTTTCGTTCCTATTACGTCTCCAGTTCCACCACTTCTTCCAACCCCGACTCCAGTGCATCGCAAACTACCTTTTCATGTGTACACTTGACGTTCTCCCATATCTGATGCCCTACAACATTTACCCTCTACCAGGGATATCTCGCGACTTGCCGATCCGGCATCGACCTCTACGACTCATTTCTTGGCGAATTATGCATCTCTACATCGCCTCTCCCCGCCTCTTCTCAAGTTCGCACTTTTTCAATCATCCATTTCTATATCTAACTCTTTGTAAAAGACTCTCCAACATCCGGGGTGTCGTGCGACCATGGATGAGGAGATGACTGTCCTATGGGCTAACCAGACTTGAGATTTAATCCCTCTACCTTTATGACAGACTTGTATGGGATGTAAGTGGGTTTTTGCGATCAAACATGATCCAGACGGGATAGTTGAACGTCTAAAAGCTCGACATGTGGCTTGAGGGTTCACGCGGCAACAAGGTCTCAATTATGACGAGACTTTCTCTCCAGTCGCCAAATTAAATAATATTCGGGTCCTGATCTCCTTAGCGGTTTATCGACAATAACCCTTATATTAGTTGAATGTCAAGAATATGTTTCTCAATTGCAATCTTCTTGAGATTATCTCTATGTTATTAAAGGCGCGACTCAGGAGCGACTAAGGCTCCAGACTCAACATACTCAGAGGTTTGCACCTCTGTGCGCCTTATTTGCCCCTTTAGAATATAAAAGGCGTGGCTGAGTGAAATTTTTGTTGTAAATTTTTTCTTCAAAAATTAATAAAAAAATAATGCATTAACTCAATAATGTTTTATTGATTTAGTGTTTGTGGAAGATAATTGTGCGTTGAGGCTTAAATATAATATAAGTGATCACATTGATTCTATTTTTTAAGAGATAAAAATAATAGTAATGAATGACTAATTAGTAGACTAAATGAAAAATTTGATCGAGAAACTAAAATGATGTTTGATATTGATTATTTAAAATGGATGTGGTTGCACCTTGCATTCGTCAGGCTCGCGCCTGCGCCTTGAGCCTTGCGCATAGGCTCCAAGACCCTTTTGCGTCTTGGTTCACCTTGTGCCTTTAATAACTAAGGATTATCTATATACACCAACCTCCCGGGTTTGAGACCACGGGGGAGTCTTGTATTTATCATCTCAAGAAATCTATTTATGGTCTCAAACAATCTCCTAGCACATGGTTTGACAAGTTTAGTAGGGTTGTTTGTGATGTTGGACTCACTCGAAGCTCAGCTAACTTCTCTCTCTTTACGATGATATTCTGATTATTGGTAATGTCTCAAAAAAAATGCAAATGATTAAGTAACACTTAAACTCAGTTTTTCAAATAAAAGATTTGGGAAATCTTCGGTGCTTTCTTGGACTTGAGGTTGCAAGATGTCCTGATGACATTGTCTTATCTCAACGAAAGTATTGTCTTGACCTTCTTTAGGATGCTGATTATTCGGGATACAAGCCTGTTGACACTCCTATGGATATCAACCACAAGCTCCGCGCTCATGACTCTGACTCCAATCCACTACTTTTGAACCCATAGTATTATCGTCGTCTTATAGGAAAGCTGATATATCTTACTGTTACAAGACCTGATATCTCTTGTGCTGTTGGAGTTGTCAGTCGATTTATGCATGCTCCACGGACCTCTCATCTCTAGGCCGTCGAGCGCATTCTCAGATACTTGATGACTACTCCTGGACAAGGGCTTGTATATAAACCATTTTCCTCTCTATCTCTGATTTCCTACTCTGATGCTGATTATGCTGGCTTTTTGGATGATCAACCCTCCACAACGGGTTGTTGTACTTTGGAGGAAATCTTATTTTCTGGCATAACAAGAAGCAATCTGTTGTTGCTCGCTCATCTGCTGAAGCCGAATATTGTGCAATGGCTACTACTGTGTCTGAGCTTATCTTGCTAAAAAGTCTCGGTGAATTGAGAGTCAAACTTTCCTCACCTGCAACTCTATTTTGTGACAGTCAAGCTGCTATACACATTGCCAAGAATCCTGTATTTCATGAGTGAACCAAACACATTAAAGTTTACTGTCACTTCATTCGGGAGAAGGTTCAATTAAAGAAGTTGAAATTAGAATATGTACCTGCTACCAGACAAGTTGATGACATTCTCACCAAGGCTTTACCACGACCGTTGCATTATCAATTTTTGTCCAAGCTTGATGCTTACGATTTGTATGCTCTAGTTTGCGGTAAGTGTTGAAGAATATAAATAAAAGCCCGAATTAAGTCTCATTTTGGTTGTTAATTTAGTCTCACATCTTAGAATGAGAATCCTCTCATCTTTCTCTTCTTATAAAACTGTACAAATACATGTATTCATACAAGAGGAAAATTGAAAAAGTAATAATTTTTTTGTTATTTCTCTATCCTTCATGTTTTTCTACAAAGACCATGTTGGCAGAGCCCATTCAAAAGAATGTTCAGAAGTTGTTACCTACAAGGTTCATTTTTGAAATTTAATCTCCGAGTTGAGTATCCAATGTTGTAATTGTCAAAAAGGCCTAGGGGAAATGATAAATGTTTATCAATTTTTCATTATTGAATAAGACATACCCTAAATATTGTTATCCTCTGCCCCAGATCGACACAATGGTTGATTCAATAACAAGTTTTCTGTCATGAGCTTTCTTGATACTTTTTTAGGTTATCGTCAAATCTGGATGTATCCTTCGGACAACCAAAACACCTCATTTATAACCAACGACGATTGCTACTGCCATAAAATGATTCTCTTAGGATAAAGAGCATGGTGGCAACATATCAGTGATGAACAATGTCTTCAAGGAGCAAAAGGGGAAGAACTTGGTAGTGTAGGTGGTTGGCACGATGGTGAAAAGCTAAAACGTGAAAGATCACCTTGCAAAAGTACAAGATGATGCCTAACTCTGCCAAATGTGTGTTCGGGTCTGGAAAGGTGAAGTTTCTTGGATATCTCCTAACTCCAAATGGAGTTGAACCGAACCCTGACAAGGTGAATGTCATTTTAGAGATGTCGGCACCCAGATATATGAAGAGAGTTCAATAGCTCAGAAGAGGATCATCAGATTGAGTCGCTTCCTCTCTATATCGGGTGAGAAGTGCTCTCCTTTCTTCAAGACCCTTCAGTCTAATCAGTTGTTCGAAGAAAATCAGGAATGTGAGGTGACATTCCTTGCCCTCAAACGACAACTGATGGGGGATCCTCTATTTTAAACCCACTCAAGGGATACTTTTTTTTATATTTGGGAGTCTAATCAGCTTCGTGCTAGTACTAGAAGAAGGAGCTAAACAAATGTCGATCTATTACATGAGCCGAATTCTAAAGAACGTTGAAACCAAGTATCCCATCTTGGATAAACTAGCTTGTTCCCTGGTCATCTCAACCAGAAGTCTTCGACCTTACTTCTAAGTGCACACCATCAAGGTCGTGATAGATCATCCTTTGCACAACATCCTGGAAATAACGGACATTCAGGGAGGCTGGTGAAATGGTTTGTGGAACTCCAAGATTTTGACGGTCTATATTCCTGGGATGATGATCAAAGCACAAGCGACAAACAATTTTTGGTCGACTGCACAACAGCTCCGGACGCGGGTGGAGATATGATGTCACCACTATGATGGACATGTTTGTTGATGAGGTCTCTGGGAAGAATTTCATTTGGGTAGGAAGAACTCTAGTTAACCCGAATGGTGCCAAAGTTGAATAAGGGGTGGAGCTCGAAGTCACCAACAATCAGGCCGAGTATGGGGCTCTAATCGTTGGTGAAACTCAGAGATTTTTACATACTTCATATTTATTGGATGATGATCAAAGCACAAGCGAAAGACAACTTTTTGGTCGACTTCACAACAGACATCACCACTACGATAGACATGTTTGCTGATGAGGTCTCGGGGAAGAATTTCGTTGGTGTGGGAATAATTCTAGTTAGCCCGAATGGGGCCAAAGTTGAACTAGGGGTGGAGCTACATTTCGAAGTTACCAACAACCAGGCTGAGTATGAGGCTCTAATCGTTTGGTTGTAGATGTCAAAGGAGCCTGGGGTGAAAGATATTCAGGCTCGCATCGATTCTCTAGTAATCACCTCCCAAAGTTGTGAAGAGTTCAAGGTTCACGATCTGAACCTACAACTATATCTCGTGAAGGTGAAGGGGTTGATTGAGTCATTATAATACTTGGTTATTCATCACATACAAAGTAACAAGAAGTGAAAATGGTGCCGTCGATGTACTCGCAAACTACGGTCCGAAGATAGGATTAATCTTTACAGAACTCATCAAGCTATTCAACGAAGAGGGAGAATTGATGGAGATCGGGCGGAGGCCTCCTGGGATCAACCCATTTGTTAAATTTTTGACTATCAGGAAGTATTTAGAGACAGTGGAAGACAGAAGGCAAACACGATTCAAGTCAATCTTTTATATGCTTCATGACAGAGACTTGTATCAAAAGACCTCTTCAGACTATTGGCAAGGTGTGTAATGGAAGATGAGGTGCCACGACTTCTTTGAGAGATTCATTCTGGGGATTGCGGAAGCCACCGCTGAAGTCGTATCCTGGAGAAGTGCGTATTGAGGCAAAGCTACTTTTTTCTAACCATCCGTAAAGGCGCAGAGGGGTTCGCTCAAAGCTCCCAAAATGCCAACTCTATGCACCCCATTAGCTACAATCGACACAACACCTAAGGTCTATCACAACTCTTTGGTCATTCATAATATGGAGTTAATTTGCTTTGTCCTTTTTCTCGAAGCTAGCAGGCAATTGAAGTTCATCTGTATCATGATTAGTTACTTTCGAAGTGGATCGAGACCAAGACACTTTTCAAGAAAATGATTTAGATAGCGAAGAACTTCATTTGAGGAGAAATCACATGTAGGCACGAAATGCATCTTGCTATCATTACTGACAGCGGTCCACAATTCGCAAATCTTGGAGTGGTGGAATTTTGTGAACAGATAGGGGGGGGGGAGTCGAAGCGACTAATCAGTTGATCCTAAACCTATTAAAGGGGAAAGGTTTAGAGGTAAATTAAGCAGAACAACTCTTTTTTGTCCATTGGGATTTGAGAACGACTCCCATTTTGGTCATAGGGGCAAACCCCCTTCAAATTGTTACACGAAAGCACTCATCCCGGTGGAGTTTGCAATAAGGAGTCCCCAGATTGTGGCAGCAGGAGAAGGAGAAGAAGAATGACGGTTGGAGAACAAGGAAGCACAAAATATTTCCCTTGACCTCGTGATCCATAAGAATAAATTGAATGAAAACTGGAAAAATATTTCGACAAATATGTCTTTATAAAACAATTTCAGAAGGGAAATCTGGTCTTGAAGAAGTTAGATGCCGCCGGGAGGTCAACCGTTGTCGGCATACTCTACCCAAACTAGGAAGGACCTTTCCTAGTCCGAAAAACTTGAAAGTGTTGGTTATTGTCTATCAACACACGAAGGTGAAGATCTCTCAAACATGTGGAGCGACGACAATCTAAAAATATTTTCCATGAAACCTCACCTCCAGAGCTTTCGAGGTAACCACTTTGTAATATGTATCTGATACATCATTTAGTGACTGATTTGATTTATTTAATACTACCAAATTTTTTGCGATGTGTATTGCCCTATTTTTTTTTCTGTTGTAAAGACAACCTAAAAGACTCCTCCCGATTCTATGAGACATTAGTTTATTTCCGTGCGACAAAACTCTAAATTCAAGCCTCTGAATTGACGACCAAGATCAGCTCCCTCTTGCACGTTGGTTGTCTATCCCTATATGACATGACGACATCTCATAAATCGGGATGATTCTCCTCCAAAATCCCACCCAGGATGACTGACCCTTCCCCTACTACCCGCCATATAACCGCGTGAATAGCCAAATCCCAAAGTGCATGTCTTTAAATGTAAATCTCTGCATTGATGGACGAAATCAGCTCCCCCTTGCACGTTATTTTCCTACCCCTCATATACTTACGCCTTTCCAAGCATTATCAGTTTGCTTAGAGTGGAAGTGGAAATGGGAAGAACCTCCTAACGAGCTTTGTCGAGAAGACATCTAATACATTCAACTAGCTTATTGTCTACCTTGTCAGGGCCCGACGGACATTCAGCAGACAAGAGTGTGTTGAACCTAAAGTTTGACCTGGGACCATGACAAAACATTCATCTCTCTTGTAGTCCACCTCGCTAGGGCCCCCGCGGATATATGGCAGCTGGGAGTGTTATGACCCGTCTGGGAACATGACAAAAATTCAACTTGTATATAGTCCACCTCGTCATAGGCCCCGTGGACATACGATGGCCGAGAGTGTGTTGATCCTAAAGTCTAGTCTTGAACCACTACAAAACATGCAGCTTGTATATAGTCTAACTCGCTAAGGGACCTGCGGATATGTGGCAGTCGAGAGTGTATTGACCCTAAAGATTGGTTTGGGACCGCAACAAAACATTCAGTTCGCAGATAGTACACCTCGCTAGGGGACCGACAGATAAGGACCCCAGACATCAGAATGAACTAAAGATAAGGAAGTACTACTCCTGTTATAGGCAGGGGGGAAAGAAGAACGATGTTGTTTGCCGTAGATACAAGATTCACAAGAGAACTCCCGTAAAGGTATATCAGGAAGAGCCCGCTTGAGAATCAGAAGGGGAGCATGTCCAAGGCGGCGATGCCAATCAACAATAGAGATGACAGAGAGAAGAGGTGGTGGGATATCCAAGATGTACAACCCATTCACCAGCTGCTCCTTACCAATGGTACTCCGGGTGCGGCGATCCTGCATAAGAAAAGAAGAAGGTGAAAAGATAATACAACAATCAAGGTCGCGTGTGAGACGACTAACAGATAATAAATTGAAAGGAGACCCCGGAACGTGAAGAACCGAGGAAAGAGAAAGGGTCGGCGTTAGCTGAAGAGCAGCAGAGCCAGAGACTGATAGGGTGTCACCGTTGGCCACAGTGATACGAGCAGGATGAGGCGTCTGTACATACGCTGTGGGTTTCTGGGAGGTGATATGGTGAGTAGTGCCGGAATCAACGATCCAACAAGATTATGAGAGAGACAGGTGATACTTTATGCAGAGAAGGACACAACAGAGGTGACAGCGGAATCATCAGACGTCATGCGGTTAGCAGAAAGAAAGACCGGGCGGCTAGCAGAGAGGAGGCCGGGCGGCTAGCAGAGAGAAGGCCGGACGGCTAGCAGAGAGGAGGTCGGGCGGCTAGCAGAGATGAGGCCGGGCGGCTAGCAGAGAGGAGGCCGGGCGGCTAGCAGAGAGGAGGCCGGGCGGCTAGCATAGAGGAGGCCGGGCGGCTAGCAGAGAGGAGGCCGGGCGGATAGCAGAGAGAAGGCCGGGTGGCTAGCAGAGAGAAGGCCGGGCGGCTAGCAGAGGGAATGCCGGACGGCTAGCAGAGAGAAGGTCGGGCGCCGAGCAGAGAGGAGTCCGGGCGGCTAACAGAGAGGAGGTCGGGCGGCTAGCAAAGAGGAGGCCGGGCGGCTAACATAAGGAGACCGGGTGGCTAGAGGGAAGCCGAATAGAGAAGAGCAGGTGCAGTAGAGGCAGAAGCCGCACGAGCTCGACGGACACACCAGCGACAAGAAGAGATGTGACCAGGATGCGGCTTGCAGCAAAAGAAGAACCGCTAATCGACAAGACAAGTCGCAGCGGCTAGCCTAAGGAGAGAAAGCAGGCTGCGCGGATATGGAGGAAGACCGCGCGGATAAATACAAGATGAAGTGGGACCCACGTGAGAGTTTATAAAAGAGAGAGAGGAGGAGGAGAAGTGGAAGCCACGAGGAGAGAGAGCAGTTAAAAGGGGGCAGACCGCACGGTATGGCGGCTAGGAGGGAGAATAAAAACACCAGGCGGTTTCCAGGAGAACAGGCCGGACAAGCAAGTCTGGGCGGACAGAACCTGTAGACGGCAAGCAGTAGACCGAATACAAGGTGGAGACCGCTGGCTCTAATACCATGTAGAAAGGAGAAATCAAATGAAAGGTGCACATATATTCATCCTCATAGGGGCATTAAATAGGAACTACAACATGACACCCAACACCGATAGGCGGTGTGAGATTAAACTCAATAACATTAAAATATTGCATATATAATAACTCTAACAATAATGATAGTGTAACACATTTTAATTTTAGCATCGAAGTGCGGCAAAAAAATGGTTTATGTTCATAGGAGTTAATGTGAAATAGCACACAATGAGGTGCCAATAGCAGTTTTAACCCCCTCTCCTCATGCAGTTATCAACAAAACCGCAAGGCATGAAAATAAAATCCCGCACACGCCTCTCTTTCACGAGAGATAAGAAAAAAACCGCAAGCCGCACACTCTTTCTCACGGGAATTAGCCAAACCGCAAGCCGACGCCTCCCGTCTTTCCCCGTTCCGCACGCAGTAACGCCGAGCCGACGCCTCCCGCAGACCCTAGCCGGTGGCCGATCCCCCTCCGGAACTCATCTCCAACTTCTCCTCCTTCCTCTACGAGCGCCGGTGGGTGTTCCTTTTCCTTTCTTGGCCGTGGAAGAACCGATTTCAACCATAATCGGTGGAAGTTGAACGTTTTGGTTCCGGTGAGTTCGTTTTCTCTCTTTCCTCCTTTCCTTCATGGAAAACCTTCAAATTGGAAGTAAATCTGAACTAGGTTTTTCTTCCTCTTGCCCTAATTAGGTTTTGGAGTACGGAATCCACCGCGAAATTGGAGTTGGGCGCATTGCGAGCATCAATCCCTCCACGTAAAGGTAATTTGCTATGTTAGCCGTTAATTTTGGACTACCCTAACATTTTGGAATTTTTCCAACATTAACCCTAAGGGGAAGATGCGAGATTTAAGTGTCACTTGGTTTGCAGATTTGTGGTGGCCTCGAAACAAGGCTTCGGAAGCCCCAACAGTCGGATTTCCTTTGGAAAATCAAATGTCACCGCGCCGAATGTACGAGCGCCGCACCACTACGGTAAGGAAGCCTAATTCCTGTTAGTTAGACATAGCAAGTAATGTATTTTATATACGCATGTGTAGGCTTTGTACAAACATCATGACCATGCATAGAAAGGTGTGGTGGTAGGAAAACGGTCGCGGAAAATGTAGTCAGATCCTGAACAGTAACATTGGGTACGAAATCTTTACCCGCGTACATAGGCTTGGAATTTGTCCAACTAACGACGTGAATGTCCCTTCTAGTCGACCACGAGAAAGTCAAGGGTCGCTCAGTAGTACACTAAAAGAAATATCCCATGCAGAGTAGCATCAGACCAAAAAGGTCGGTAAACACACATAAGTCTTTTCGTGCTAGGTAAAGGCGCACTACCTTTCTAATAAGGCATATGGTACCCTATGAGCAGTACAGTCTTGGGAGTTGACTTCCCTTTGAGACAGTTAGTAGATTCGAGACCGTGTCCGCGCGACACTAGAACAATTGAGTTCGTCAGATGGTCTCGGGTCGTCAGTTTCAGATGCGCGTTAGGAGCTACTCTGCCTAGAGCCTTCCAAATAGATGTGCAGGCTAGAAACCGCCTATAACTCAAGTATAGACTTGACGTGAGACAGTACACTAGTTAGTGAACGCCGGGACTTGAGAAAATATAATGAGAGCTCGTGAACGTAGAACGAGTAAGTCTGTTGACCAGGAAGCATAGTAAACGCATGCATATCATAAATAAAAAATTTAATGAACAAAACCAGTTTTCAAAAGACATGCATTAATCATTTAAGAAAAAGTTTTTAGTGTCACTAGGAGGAGTTATTTTTCCTTACTCTGACCCCCCGTGGGCAATGTTTTTACAGGTGACCCAGGTGGGAAACTACGCCTAGGATGAGCGTTTTGTGGAGTCAGTTTGTAGTAGCTTCCACTTTCAGTTTTCTCTTTTTCAGCATGTATTTGTAAATATGGAAAATGCATCTTGTTAATGATTTATATGTCTTGTATCAGACTTATGATATTATTTTAGAATTTCAGTCATTTCACTTCGATTCATGTTTAGTGGCTCTGTGAATCCAGACGCCACTGACATAGCGTCTCAGATTGCCAAGGCGGTTACTGTTGCATTGATGGAGTTTCAGAGAGGATGGCTGCAGGGTTTCCAGCTCCAATACAAGTACCAGCCCCTGCACCAGCTCCTGCCCCAGCACCCGTGGAGATGACCCTGGAGCGCTATTTGAGGAACTTTAAAAAGCTTCAACTCTCGAACTACAGTGGGGATGAGACCCCGATGGACACAGATGATTGGATGACAAACACAGAGACCCGTTGGATGTTTTGCAGTGGCCAGAGAATAAGAATGTTCCTCTGGCAGTTTTCCTCCTTCGAGGTAAGGCAAAGGTCTGGTGAGACAAGTACCGGGCAGATGACCCCGCAGGTAAATGGTTATGAAATTTCCTTTTATTTTTGGAAGTGATATGTTCTTTTTAAATAGTATGACCATGCTTTTGGTCAGGTCGTACATCAGACATGTTTACATGGGGCGAATTTTCTAGAGCCCTTGCAAGTTGGTTCGTGCCTCCTTCCGCACGACGAGGTCTCCATGAGAAATACCTTAGGCTTTTCCAAGAGGACAGGACTGTTGCTGAGTACGAGCGAGAGCTTACCCATCTGGCTCGATATGCAGGCGTGATGCAGGGAGATCAGACTCAGAAGTGCAACCGTTTTGTGGATGGTTTGCGTGGCACGTTGAGGCAGCCGCTGATAACCATGGTCAATGCTGACTGCAGGATCTTAGTGGATACGGTTCGCAGACTGGAGGCTGATCAGCAGAAAGTTCAGAGACGAAGCAGTTTTCGTACGAAGCGATCTCAGGATTCGCATCAGCTGCAACAAAGCAGAAATGACCAAGGGAAGAACTGGAACAAGAAGCAGAAACCTGATGCAAAGAAGAGTGGTTAGTCTGGAGACAGGAGCAAGGACTACCCCCCTTATCCCAAGTGTCAGCGTCGCCATCCAGGAGAGTGTTTGACCTGCGCGAGCGTGTGTTACAGGTGCCGTCAACCAGGACACATAGCTCGTTACTGTCAGAAAGTTGGATTCGAATCAGGTAATTAAAACCTAGTTGTTTCTTTTGTACATTTATAAAATTACTGTAGATGACAAATGTAATTTGTTACTGCAGTCGAAGTATGAGGTTGGTGGCTCTAGCAGAGCAGACAAGGGAAAAGCGTTGATGATTACTGATGGAAGACCACAACAGGGTCGAGATTTAGTGCAACCCAGAGCTTATGTGATTGGTCAGCAGGAGGCAAAGGATCAAAAGGATGTAGTGACAAGTAAGTGTTTACTGTGCTTGACAAGTTTATTTAATCCTCCGTAGTGACACTCTTTTCATTTTTGAAAATCATTCATGTAGGCATTCTTATGATTCGAAATTTACCTTCCAAGATTCTGTTTGATACGGGCGCCTCGCACTCGTTTATCGCAGAATCTCTAGTGCGTAAGCTGAATTTAGAAGTCTTTCCAGAGACAGTACCACTGGAAGTCATGATGCCGAATGGATCCCTTCTGCAGACCAGAGATAAGTGCAGGGTACCAGTGCAGTTTGGTGACACCGAGATTATCGTGGAAGCTTTGCAGCTACCTATTGCAGGATTCGACCTGATCTTTGGAATGGACTGGCTTTCGGCAGTCAACGCCAGGATTGATTGTAGGGCGAAGCAGATACAGTTTGAGGGCCCTAACCAGACTGCATTTTCTTTTCAGGGCTTGAAGGGAGTAGTGAAGATGATCATCTCCGCAGTTCAAGCGAGAAGGTGCATCAACAAGGGCTGTGAAACCTTTGTAGTACTGATGAACGCGGAGGCTAAGGATGATTTATCAGAGGTACTAGTGGTGCAGGATTTCCCCGATGTTTTCCCGGAAGAGCTCCCTGGTGCCCCTCCAGATAGGGAGATTGAGTTCCCAATAAATTTGCAGCCCCGGGCTACACCAGTAGCCAAATCCCCATACCAGATGGCTCCAAGGGAACTAGCGGAGTTGAAGAGCCAGTTGCAGGAGTTGCTTGATTTGGGCTTTATACGTCCCAGTACTTCACCTTGGAGTGCTCCAGTACTATTCGTGAAGAAGAAAGATGGTAGTCTGAGACTGTGCATAGACTACCGTGAGTTGAACAAACTGACAGTAAAGAACAAGTACCCGATTCCCATGATTGATGATTTGTTCGACCAGTTGGTGGGATCGTGCACCTTTTCCAAGTTAGATTTGAGGTCGGGCTACCATCAGTTAAAGATTCGGGACGTGGATGTTCAGAAGACGGCTTTCAGTACCAGGTATGGACACTTCGAGTTCGTGGTCTTGCCGTTTGGGCTGACCAATGCCCCTTCAGTATTTATGGACCTGATGAATAGGGTATTTCGGCAGTACTTGGAATCGTTTTGTTATCGTTTTTATCGATGACATCTTGGTGTTCTCAGGCAGTGCGAAAGATCATGTCGCACACCTCAGGATTATATTGAGCACCCTCAGGAAGAATCAGTTGTATGCTAAATTTTCTAAATGTGAGTTCTGGCTTTCAGAGATTGCATTCTTAGGCCACGTCATCAGTCAACAAGGGGTTAGCGTCGATCCGAAGAAGATAGAGGCCATTAAGAATTGGCCAAGCCAGACGACAGTTTAGAAGATTCGTAGCTTTTTGGGTCTAGCTGGTTACTACAGGAGGTTCATCAGGGATTTTTCAAAGATAGCCTTACCACTGACTTCCCTCACCAGGAAGGGTAATGACTTGGATTAGACAGTTGAGTGTGAGTTGGCCTTTGAGTACTTGAAGGGCGACTGATGACCGCACCGATCTTGAGTTTACCTTCAGGGCCTGACGAGTTTCAGATTTATAGCGATGCGTCAGGTCAGGGTTTGGGCTGTGTTCTTATGCAGCATGGAAAGGTCGTAGCCTATGCCTCGAGACAGTTAAAAGTTCATGAGAGGAATTATCCTGTGCATGACTTGGATCTTGCAGCAGTCATTCATGCTCTGACGATATGGAGGCACTATCTCTATGGAGTGCGTTGTGAGATCTTCACTGATCATAAGAGGCTCAAGTATATTTTTGATCAGCGGGAGCTCAATTTGAGGCATCTCAAATGGTTAGAGTTTTTATCAGACTACGACGTAGACATTCAGTACCACCCAGGAAAGGCGAACGTTGTAGCTGATGTCCTTAGCCGTAGAGGTTCATGTTTCTTCCTTCTCACTCAGCAGGAGGAGTTAGTGCAGGAACTGGAGAGACTGGATATCACCGTTGTGCCGCGCTGTAGTTTTGGTTCTGCAAGATTGAGTTGGATGGAGATCACCTGGACATTAATGATAGAATCAGGACGGCTCTACCGTTGGATCCGAAGATGACAGAGATTTGGATCTCAGTGCAGACGGGTCAGAAGGAAAGATTCACTATTCAGGATGATTTATTATTGTTTGATAGCAGGGTGTGTATCCCCGACGTTAGCCACATTCGCGAGGACATTTTATTTGAGGCACACAATTCCAAATATTCTATACATCCGGGTAGCACGAAGATGTATGCAGATCTCAAGAAGGTAGTCTGGTGGACCAGACTTGAAAAGTGATGTTGCAGATTACGTAGGGAAGTGCGAGACGTGCAAGTTAGTTAAGGCCGAGTGCCAAAGGCCTGAAGGCAAGTTGCAGCCACTTCTCATTCCCGAGTAGAATTTTGAGGATATATCCATGGACTTCATCCATGGTCTGTCGAGATCTCAGAGTGATAATGATTCTTTGTGGGTTATAGTAGATCGACTTTCTAAGGTCGTTCATTTCATTCCTCTTAAGAAGACAGATCAGGGTCCCAGATTAGCACAGTTATATATAGACAAGATAGTTCGACTTCACGGTGTTCCCAAGACTATAGTTTCGGACCGAGATGACAGATTCACCTCTAGGGAGTGGAGATACGTTCAGGAGCGTTTAGGTACCAGATTATATTTCAGCACCCTTTCCATCCCCAGACCGATGGACAGACTGAACGCACAAATAGGACTTTGGCAGATCTGTTACGGATGTGCATTTTGGACTTTGGAGGAAAGTGAGAGAAATATGTTACTCTTGTGGAGTTCTCCTACAATAACAGTTTTCAGGCGAGTATTGAAATGACGCCGTTCGAGGCCCTCTATGGTAGACGTTGTCAGATACCGTTGTGTTGGCTGAAAGTGAAGAAAGATCTATCATCAGTGAGTCATGGATTGATAAGACCACTGACAGAGTCAAGCTCATTCAGGAGCGTATGAAGACAGCTCAGGATCGTCAGACCAAGTATCATGATCAGAAGCACAAGTCAGTAGAATTCAGAGTTGGAGACTATGTTTATCTGAAGGTCAGACCAATCAGAGGAGTCTCTAGAATAAAGCGGATGAAAAAGCTGAGCCCCAGATTCGTTGGTCCTTTTGAGATACTGGAAAGAGTTGGTGAGGTTGCTTATAGGTTGCCTTACCTGAGGAAATGAGTGGTGTACATGATGATGCGGGACAGGAGTCCACCTGCCCGCCACCTTGGCATCACCACCAAGGGGCCCACCTGGAGTCAGCACCAGGCGGCTTTATCAGGCCCGCGGGCCGTACACCCCAACCAGCTCTCCGCCATGGAATCACCACCATGCGACAGGTTGTTGAGGCCGGGGCTCGATCCCCAGACCTCCTAGATAAGAGGCCTTCACCAGCGCTCTCATCACCAACTGAGCCGCGGGCCTGATAAAGCCGCCATGGTGCTGACTCCAGGTGGGCCCCTTGGTGGTGATGCCAAGGTGGCGGGCAGGTAGACTCCTGTCCCGCATCACATGATGTATTCCACGTCTCCTATCTGAGTAGAGCAGTCAGGGATTCCAGCCAGATCATCAGTACCGAGGAAGCACCAATCGAGACAGATCTTAGTATTGGGATTAGACCAGTCAGGATCGTGGAATCAAGGATACAGAAGCTCAGGAATAGAGAGATTCGCATGGTCAAAGTCCTTTGGATGACCTGTGGCCGTCCAGAGTATTCTTGGGAGCGAGAGGATGAGCTTAGGAGAAATGCAGACTATTTTTTCTTCTTCGATTCAGGTATGGTTACAATTTTCGAGGACGAAAATTTCTGTTAGGAGGAGAGATTTGTAACATCCGTTATCTGACACGAAATTATTTTAAATTGTACGGTCGAGTCGCGACAGATTTTGATCGAGGCAGCGCGTCGTCAAGGTACAATGTTACTATTCTTATAATTCACGTCGTTAATTTGAGAAGTGTGTTAGTCATAATGATAGTGTAACACATTTTAATTTTAGCATCGAAGCGCGGCAAAAAATGGTTTATGTTCATAGGAGTTAATGTGAAATAGCACACAATGGGGTGCCAATAGCAGTTTTAACCCCCTCTCCTCATGCGGTTATCAACAAAACCGCAAGACATGAAAATAAAATCCCGCACACGCCTCTCTTTCACGAGAGATGAGAAAAAAACCACAAGACGCACACTCTCTTTCTCACGGGAATTAGCCAAACCGCAAGTCGACGCCTCCCGTCTTTCCCCGTTCCACACGCAGTAGCGCCGAGTCGACGCCTCCCGCAGACCCTAGCCGGTGGCCGATCCCCCTCCGGAACTCATCTCCGACTTCTCCTCCTTCCTCTACGGGCGCCGGTGGGTGTTCCTTTTCCTTCCTTGGCCGTGGAAGAACCGATTTCAACCCTAATCGGTGGAAGTTGAACGTTTTGGTTCCGGTGAGTTCGTTTTCTCTCTTTTCTCCTTTCCTTCATGGAAAACCTTCGAATTGGAAGTAAATCTGAACTAGGTTTTTCTTCCTCTTGCCCTAATTAGGTTTTGGAGTACGGAATCCACCGCGAAATTGGAGTTGGGCGCATTGGGAGCATCGATCCCTCCCATGTAAAGGTAATACGCTATGTTAGCCGTTAATTTTGGACTACCCTAACATTTTGGAATTTTTGCAACATTAACTCTAAGGGGATAATGCGAGATTTAAGTGTCGCTTTGTTTGCAGATTTGTGGTGGCCTCGAAACAAGGCTTCGGAAGCCCCAGTAGTCGGATTTCCTTTGGAAAATCAAATGTCACCGCGCCGAGTGTACAAGCGCCACACCACTATGGTAAGGAAGCCTAATTCCTGTTAGTTAGATATAGCAAATAATGTATTTTGTATACGCATGTGTAGGCTTTGTACAAACATCATGATCATGCATAGAAAGATGTGATGGTAGGAAAACGGTCGCGAAAAATGTATAGGATGACACCCTTCTCTACAAGACCAAAGTAGTCAGATCCTGAACAGTAATATTGGGTACAAAATCTTTACCCGCGTACGTAGGCTTGGAATTTGTCCAACTAAGGACGTGAATGTCCCTTCTAGTCGACCACAAGAAAGTCAAGGGTCGCTCATTAGTACACCAAAAGAAATGTCTCATGCAGAGTAGCATCAGACCAAAAGGTCGGTAAGCACACATAAGTCTTTTCGTGCTAGGTAGAGGCACACTACCTTTCTCATAAGGACATATGATATCATATGAGCAGTACAATCTTGGGAGTTGACTTCCCTTTGAGACAGTTAGTAGATTCGAGAACGTATCCGCGCGACACTAGAACAATTGAGTTCGTCAGATTGGTCTCGGGTCGTCTGTTTCAGATGCGCGTTAGGAGCTACTCTTCCTAGAGCCTTCCAAGTAGATGTGCAGGCTAGAAACCGCCTATAACTCAAGTGTAGACCTGACGTGAGACAGTACACTAGTTAGTGAACGCCGGGACTTGGGAAAATATAATGAGAGCTCCTGAACGTAGAACGAGTAGGTCTGTTGACCAGGGAGCATAGTAAACGCATGCATATCATAGTATAAAGATTTTAATGAACAAAACCAGTTTTCAAAAGACATGCATTTCATCATTTAAAAAAAAGTTTTTAGTGTCACTAGGAGAAGTTATTTTTCCTTACTCTGACCCCCCGTGGGCAATGTTTTTACAGGTGACTCAGGTGGGAAATTACGCGTAGGATGAGCATTTTATGAAGTCAGTTTGTAGTAGCTTCCACTTTCAGTTTTCTTTTTTTCAGCATGTATTTGTAAATATGGACAATGTATCTTGTTTATGATTTATATGCCTTGTATCAGACTTATGATATTATTTCAGAATTTCAGTCATTTCACTTTTATTCATGTTTAGTGGCTCTGTGAATCCAGATATCAGGTATGTGATTACCCTTAGTTTACTTTCTTAGCTTCCGTTGTAAGTTTTCAAATTTTTAGTAGCTTCTACTTTATACCTGTTGTGTACTAATTTTGATATTGTTTACTAGTTCTCTTTATATCGCTGACCCGGCCGAATGACTGATTATTGTAAAACTGGAAAGAAGTGTTACATCTAGAGAAACTAATGGTAGAGTCGACCTGACTGAATTTGTCAAACCATGGTCGAGGGCTTTGTTTAAGATCATAAATGACCTTCCAAAGCTTACACACTTGATACCTCTGAGCAACATAACCAATATGTTACTCTATATAGACTTCTTTGTGCAGTTCACTATAAAGGAAGACATTTTTTATGTCAAGATGAGATATTTGCTAATTTCTGTTAAAATCAACGGAGAATAGTACCAAGATAGTATTGATACAAAAACAACTGGAGGAGTGTCAAAGAAATCAACACCATATATCTGTGTGAACCCCTTAGCAACCAGATGAACCTTGTATCGATCCACAATACCGTCAAAGAGAAACTTGATGACAAAGATCCCACGACAGTCAATAACAATGCTTACAAATGGTGTAAGAATAAGATTCCAGGTACCCCGGGGTGTCAGGTCAATGATTTCCTCGTCCATAGCCTCTTTTTAGCGAAGTATACAAAAAGATTCATGATAGGTGTTAGATTCGGTGGTGGTAGAAAGTGCTCAAGCAAACTTGTTGCATGAAGGATTGAGATTGACATATGATACAACATGAGTAAGTGGATGTAGTGTACTTCCTCTTTCATCCTTCCGCAAAGCAATGAGAACATCTAGGTTTGAGTCTGCTAAGGTGAAGGAACATTCCAAAGAGGAGAGAACTGACATTAAAGCTGATGGAGGGGGTGGTGTGGAAGGAGAGAGGACATACGGGGAAACATGGCGATGACGATAATGATAAGAAAAGGGCGAAAGAGGACGCATATGTTCAGGAATCGGGGACAGTTGTGGGATATCTGGTGAGAGAGCATTAATGACATGACCAATGAAACAAAGATGGGAGAAGAGATGATAGAGAGAGAGAGAGGGAGAGAGATCTCGAGATTAAGAGTCCCTCCGTACTTTGAGAAATAATTTGGAGAGAAGGTCAAAACAACGATATCCTTTCTGAGTTAAAGAGTATCCCATCGATACATTTGGTGGCGCTAGCAGAGTGTTTGTCTCGACCAGATGTAGGAATGTGTGCATAAAATGTACAACCAAACAAACGAGGGGTAGGTAAAATGGTGTTATATCCTGCTAAAGAAGAGAAAAAGTGTTTTACTATAAAGAGAAGAATAATGTAGACAATTAATGAGAAAATAATAAATGTGAATCGTGTAATCCCAATAGGAGCGTGAAACATTTATCTGGCACAAGAGTGTATGAACAACATCGAGGAGATGTCGATTTTCTCATTCTGTCACTCCATTTTGTTGGTATGTATGTACACAACTAGTATGATAAATAATATCGTTGTAGATATAGAAAGATGATAACTTCTGACTCATGTATTTTTTTGCATTATTGGTTCAAATACTTTTTTGAGGTAAACCAAATTGTGTGCGAATTTTATCATAAATTTAGAGAAGATAAAAAAAAGTTTAGACCGTTCATTCAAAAGATGCACTCATGTACATCGTGAGAAATCATCATTAAAAATTACAAAATACATACTTCCTACACCAATAGACTTGGTGGTACTAGTACTCCAAATATCTGAATGGAAAAGGTCAAAATGATGAATAGAAGTCTTACAAAATTCAGCATGGAAATTAGTTTGATGATGCTTGCCATATTAGGAAACCTCACATTCTAAAATGGAGTCTAACTTTAAAGATTGCAGGAGCTGATGTAGGAGATGTAGTGGAGGATGATCAAGACAATGATGCCACTGGAGTAGAGAAGTGGAGTCGATTGATTTCGCCGTGTTCAGTCTCAGTAGCAATCGTCCTATTCGACTAAAGGTCTTGGAAATAACATGCACTAAGAGAAAATGAGATAAATCATTTTAATTTTCATGAAAGAGTATTGACAGATAACAAATTACAAGGAAAATTTGGGTCGAAAAGAGTGTCATCCAATTAAAAGAGAGAGTTGGTAGTAACAACTCCAATTTTACAAACTGGAGCTGGAGAGCCATCAACCAAAAAATCCATGGTAATCGATTATGCTTCTCGAGGTGTAAGAAGGAATGGAAGTTCCCAATTATATGATTGGTGGCATCGGAGTAGAAGAGTCACTTACCCAACGTAACAACATGTGCGCTACCTAAAGAAGTGGCAATAAAGGCAGATTGCTTGGAAGTACTGATTAAGTTCTCACATGAGCCTAATGAAATAAGTGAGGGTGCTTCAGAAAGCATAGCTCGACCAAATGACCAAACCTCACACAATGTTAGCAAAGAGGAGAATTTTCCCCATGACCCCCAGTGCGGCCCCCACGACCACGGTAAGTTTCGTGACCTATCGCATGAGCATAATTGTTCGGTGAATGGAGAGGGGATGCAATCGGAGGTCAATGCAGAAGGTTGGTAACAACAATGATACGAGTGACAGTAGCATCCAAGGTGGGAGTGTCTGCTGAGTTGCAAGGTCAACAAAAAAGGCCAATGTTGGAAAAATTCTGTGCCGATAGATTGAACTTCCTGACGGAGCATCGTGAGAAAGAGTTCGCCAAGCAAATAGATCAGAATAGAGGTGTAGATGCGAGGGATTTTGACACCCTTTGAGTAAAGATGGCAAGATGATCTCATGCCACCTTCACAGTGTCATGATAGGTGAACATTTGTCAAAAAGACTATTTGAAAGACATTTTCGGATAAATGCATCTTTGGCGTCCTAGTCGGCATAGGTGGGGGATGTAGGTTCTGGAGGGGTGTCAATGAGATGATATCTTCTGCTTTGAGAGCATTGAAGAAATGTGAAACAAACACTCCAATCAAGATAATTTGGTTCAGTTAACTTGGAAGTCATGCCAAAATTTCTATATGCACTAGAAATGAGTGGTGGTGGTAGAAATTGCGGTGAGAGCATGAGTGGCAGAGTGTCCATAGTTTAGGTCAGGTAAGAGTTCTGCCGATGAGGAAGGAGACGACGAGTTCTGCTCAATGAGAAAGGAGTCATCAAGTTTTACTTGGAGTCTACAGGAGAAGTGGCTGAAACTCGAAGATGGAGAGCTCTCAAACCCAAGAGCAAAGTTGTGGCGAGAGCAATCGCAGAAGTCTCGACGTGGACATTTGATGAGATTGAAGAAACAGTAATTGCATATTTGCTGGACACAACGTTTGAGTAAGCAATTGAAGATGCTACAAAGGTTGTTGGCGGGATGGAGTTATCGCAGGCTTGTGTTGAGATCAGATGGAGCTCGCAGGATGAAGAAGATCTTGGAAAACCGTTCCTCGATCAATGGAGGAGCAACAAGCAAGATACTTCTCAAATTGTCGGAGCCAGAATACGAAGAGCTCGCATGGTCGGTAAGTTCGGTGAGGATGAGTTCGTGCAAGTTTGCAGTGTCGAGCTTGCGTTCGAGGATGAGTTCGTGTGAGTTTGCATGATTGTGTCAAGGTTGATTGTCACAGGATGAGTTTGCCAAGACTGCGGGAAGAATACACAGTAGATCTCAGAGGACAGGGTTGTTGATCGTCTATAAAAGGAGGGGTAGTAGTGAGCGTTGAGCAAGATCTACGGGCTTGATAAGGCTTCGTCTGTTGGCAAGCTTAATGAAAGAACCTTGTGAGGTGGTTATCTTCCGTGTAAGTTAGGGAGGTACACGCAAATCCGGATAGGTTTATGTATTGCCCGGAGAAATTACACGAGAGGTAGAAACGTGAAAGAGCGAAGAAAAATTTTGTCGTGCTCCGATATCGTGTGACAAATTGAAATATTAAATAAATATTATTCCAAAAAATATAAATATTACATGGTAGCTCCCCTTTTTATATAGAGTAGAGGAGGAAGAATTTACACTTCGAGATGTGAGACTAAATACAATAAATAGAGAATGTACAATGGGCTCCTTTTGGGGCTTTTAATCTTGGACTTTAACACAAGCTAAATTCGAGATTATCTATTCCAATTTTATGTTATTAAATTGCTAAAGGACATTTACATATACTGATTGCAGAGGGTTCTCAAAAGCTCGAATGTCCCTGTTGAATTTTATTATGTCCCAGAAGACCACCGATATGGATCCCTGGAAGATACTAATTTTCAGTTAGATCATCTGTTAAGCAACTCTTCTGTGGACAATGTTACATGGACTTACTTCTTCCTTGATGTTCCTCATGGAGCTGCCGGATCTAATCTTCATGTTCAGTTAGTATCAGAAAAGAACGCATTCTATGAAATATATTCCAGATATGGTGGAGCAGCATCTATTGATAATTGGGATTTTTATGTAAATAGCACAAGCAATATCAATGGATCAATGATTCTGGCATCTTGTGATTTAAGCAAAGGAAGAATAAATTTTTATATTTTATCTGTTAGAGAAGGAATTTGGAGTTTTGGAGTGCGGCGTGTTAATGATGTTAGTGAACAAGAAAGTTACATGTCTATTTCGCTTGAGGGGTGTGCCAAAGATTGCTCTTCCAAAGGAAAATGCCATTATTCTGTTGATGAGAGTGGATTGGCATTTTTCAGGTATTTTTTGCGTTCTGTTGATACTGCGCCCATAGTTTTATTTTGCATGAAAAATCAGAACATGGTTGCTTATCCAGTATCTTCCTTCTGAAGCAAGTTTTATTTAACTTTTATTTCAGCTATTGCTCTTGTGATCGAAACCATGGGGGCTTCGATTGTAGCAATGAACTTGTTTCACCTCAAGGTAATCTATTTTTACAAGTAGAGATTATGAAGAAAAAAAATTATATTTTGTTATAGCGTTATTTTATTTGTGCTTCTATCACTGTGCATCAGGTAATTTTATTTCTACTAGAGCTGTTATTTATTTATTCTCACATCAAGTGAAAAGAATTTCCTGAATTCAGGACATAACTGGCATGCAATTTTTCTTGTTGCATCCAATGGGGCAGCCATCCTACCTGCATTTTGGTCCCTCCGGCGGAAGGTAATTTACTTAGTCAATCTATCAAAAAAATGGTTATGCATTGGTTTTAAAGCTTTTCACATTATGTCTTTCATTTGGATTTTTGACAAGACACTTCATTTTTGTCCCTCTTTAGCATAATCTGTAAAAAAGAATGAAATATCCATATTGTCAAACATTTTTCTCAGATATTCTTGAAGAATATTTTTGCCCTTATCCTACTAACCATCTTTTGTTTCTTTCTGTCCCTTTTCTCTCTTATCGATGGAAATGGAGTCCGATACCCATGAAACTATGAGAGAGGAAGCCAATGATGAAGCATCTGTTGGAGAAGCCATCAATGAAGAAGGTGACATTAGAGAAGAAATTTGTTGAGAAGTACATGGTGGAGCGAGAGTTTGGGCTTGTTTGGGGCTGATTTGTTACCTGCCATATTTGATGTTGCTTGATGGATGTTCCGAGTCCCCGGTTGTGTCTGGAGCGATGCTTCCATATTTTTATATATTTTTATGTATTTTATTGTGCTTTACTGAGCGATATCAGACAACTATCGTGAGCGAGCAATTATAGTCATCTATAATGGTTTCTCTTGTAATTTATTATTGTAACTAGATGAGGGGGCTGGTTTTGATGGCCGCCGCAAATTTTTGTGACTTTTCATCCCCAAATTCGGTGGTCTCTTGTGATTTCAACTCCACGAAACTTCAAGGTGCCAACTTCTTGATTTGTTCTCTTGCTTTCCTTGTATCCAAAACCTAGCCTTCACTTTCTCCATCCCTGCACCATCAGCCGACCACAGGAATCTTCCCCCGCAGAAGCAGAATCAATCATTCAGCCACCAAGACCCACTCCCTTGCTCTAGTTCATAACAGGCCGCCTGATGTAATCTCAACCCAGGGTTTTGAAAAAAAAAATTCTTTATTCGAAAGTTAATTTTTTTATTTGTCATGAAACAAATTTAGGGTTTTGAATTTTGAAGAAAACTCGTGATCCGAGCGACCAATTCAAATTTTCGCGTGCGCAATTCAACGTCGTCGGTCTGAACTTTGGGAAGTTCGTTAATTTTGCTCGAGGGGAATTCCCACGCGCTTTATGGTTCGAATCCGTTACAAGATTTATAAGGCCACAAGCAAATTCACCACAATAACTTATGGAATAATGGTACGATTAGTAAACGAACACAACGACAAGCCCAAGATTAATTTAAATGAAGCATAAATTTTATACTAATGCAAGGAGCGACGAGTATACCCCAACAGTCAGCAGCGGGGTAAGGTTCCCTCCTAGTCCGTCACATAGAGGCAGTCGTTCTCCTAGTTGATTGAAGGGAACCAAAAATGAGTTGCGGTCGACGGTGATGAACGAGGTCGGGACGTCGGAAAGGATTGCTGAGGTCGACGACGTCCGGCGAAGCTGCCGTCCACGGAGGCGATGGCGCTGAGTGGAGCCGCTGGAATGTCGGCACCTGGACCGGTGCGGGAGGCGTGAGGGGAGGCCTCGACAACGTCTGTGGGAACGAACGGGAGTTCGGCTTCGGCGGGACTCCTCCTGGCGCGGCGCTGGAGTCGTTCCGGCGGTGCAGGGTGCGATTGAAGGTAGACGACAGACCGGCAATGACAGAGACAAGGAATTTCCGTCTCTATTTTTTTGTGCCTCCTTTTTTTCTTTTTGATCGGGTTATTTAAAGGCCAAAGAAATTGATCCTCCTCTTAATTGAGTTACCTTATACTTCCTTTTGCCAAATCAATGGCTTGTAAAAAATATATTTTTTTCCTTATACATTTGCCTTCTTAATAAAGTTTCCAAAGAGCCACTACATTTAATTTTAAATTTCGAAAGGTAAATTTATGTTTTTGTAAATAACTTGGGCTTGTCGTTATCGTCCTATTACTAATAATACCGGATCTTTTATTCAGGGTCTTACCGGGCGGTCAAGCCGATGAGCTAAACAGGTACATGAAATAAAATGCATACAAGAAACAAAAATGCATACAAGAAATAAAAATGCGTACACGAAATAAAATGTAAAATTAGGATGCATCACAGGGTGCATCACCACCACAACCTTCCGCTCTCCCCATCCAGCCACCATGACCCACTCCCTTGATCTAATTCATAACGGACCGCCACTACCTTCCATTCTCCCCATCCAACCAACCTTCCTTCAGCATCGTGCTCTTCCTAACTCTAAAACACATCACACAACCTCTTTAAGTCCTCTCCCACTATCAGTTAGCCACCCTCTGGCCTGAATCGATCCCCCCAATTGTAGTTCCTATTTGTTAGAAAAGCCCATTTAAGGGCCCATGTTGTTTCTTCTTTCTCTCTCCTTATATTAGTCCCACATCATGTATTAGGATTTCTCCCTTCCTTCTTCTCCTATATAAGTGTGTGTATACTTGTAACTATTACTTGAATGAAGATATACAAGGTTTTGGGCCTATTTCTACATGGTATCAGAGGAACGGTTCTGAGACCTAAAATTTTTTTCCGGATCAGCTATTGTTAACCCCCCCCCCCCCCCCCCCCCGCTCCCGTCCCGACCTAAATCCCACACCCGGCCTGTGCTTCCGCCCCGCGCACTGTTAGGGCTCACGCCCACTGCTCCCGCTCCTGTCGACGGAGTCGATCTATGATCCCGTCGACAGGAGCGGCTCAGATGTCCCTGTACAGCTTCTCCCGCTGGATGCTTCTCCCGACATCGTCGATGTCACCATCTACTTCGTCTTCTCCCGACGCCTCTGCAACACCGATTGGCGTCGCTGCTCCTCAACGACGATCCCGACGGCTTCGTCGGCTCCCCTCTGCATCGTCGTCGCCCTGTGCTGCTTCCGCTCGCCGACATCGACGGATTCTTCTGCGACATCGACGATCCGTCGGCTCTCTGCTTCTTCTGCGACATCGACGGCCCGTCAGCCTCTACTTCTCTCTCCGGCTACTTCTTCTTCTCCGGCTGCTCTGCCTGCCGGTGCTCATCTTCTCCGGCCTGCTGCTCTGCCGCTTCTTCTTCTCCGGACTGCTGCTGCAGCTGCTTCTTCTCCGGCAACTACCCCGTCTCCGGCCCAGCCTTCTTCTTGCCGGCTGCGCCGTTTGCCGTGCTGCTTCCCGACCCCAGCAGCCCTCTTATTGCTGCTGCTCTCTTCTTCTCCGGCATGGATGCCCTCTGCCGCACTGCTCTCTTCTTCTCCGGACTGCTGCTGCAGCTGCTTCTTCTCCGGCAACTACCCCGTCTCCGGCCCAGCCTTCTTCTTGCCGGCTGCGCCGTTTGCCGTGCTGCTTCCCGACCCCAGCAGCCCTCTTATTGCTGCTGCTCTCTTCTTCTCCGGCATGGATGCCCTCTGCCGCACTGCTCTCTTCTTCTCCGGCACGGCTGGCCTCTGACCGCTGTTGCTCTGCGTGCGCTGCTTCCTCTCCGGCCCTGCTTAAGCTTTAATATTTTTGTTTAGTAGTTATTGTTGTAGTGTGTTGTGTTTGTTTGCTTCGCCTGCGATTTTGGCCCTTCTTTCACGTGATCTGGGTTCATGTACCCGACGAGGGTCCCACACGTGCACGTGGTCTCCGTGAGGGGGAGTGTACGTCACGGCCTCCAGGCATAGTCTATGCCTTCATGCACGTATTCCACGTGAGGGGGAGTGTGTGTGATAACGACGACTCGGATGCCTCTTTCCCGACTCCTGCCTCAATCACACATGGCCCCCAGGTCGATCTCGTATGTTGTTTGTGTCTCCTCGTTGTTTTCTTTGAATTTGGTATGGTTGGTTTGGTCTTTCGTGGTTGACCGAGTTTCCGCTCTGAGTGTATCCAGCGTTGTCATGGTCGGTTTGCGGACCAACGTCGTGTGGCTCTTGCCCGGTTGAAGTATCCCCGGTGACACACGGTTGGGCCTCGGTGGCTGTTGTTTTGTCACACGTTGTCAACCTTCTTATACCTTCCGTTTTATGTTGTGTTCAAGCTGTAGGGTCCCCCTTCAGCTTGAGGGGGAGTGTTAGAGTTAATATATGCAATATTTTAATATTAGTGAGTTTAGTCCCACACCGCCTATCGGTGTTTGGTGTCATGTTGTAGTTCCTATTTATAGCCCCTTTGAGGAAGAATATATTGCACCGACTATTTCCTTCTACATGGTATCAGAGCCAGGTTCCCGACCTCGTGGTTTCACATTCTCTAACCGCACGGCTTGGCTCCTTTGCCTAACCGCACGGCTTGGCTCCTCCGCCTAGCCGCTCTTCCTCTGCGGCTTGTTCCTCTAACTCGCACGAGTAGCGGTCTGTTTCTACCCGTCTTCTCTCTCAGCGGCTTCTTCCTTGTTAAGCCGCTGACCTCTCCTCTTCGTCTTTCCCTCCCGTGGATCCACCCCTGTCTTTTTTTATAGCCTCTCCTCTCCTCCGTGGGCCCCACTTCTCTTTGCGGCTCCTCTTGCCGCTTGCGGTTTGTCTGTTTCTAACCGCCCGGTCTCTCTATTCTAGCCGCTCGAGTTCCTACTCGTGGCCTCTCTCCTCTAACCGCTCGAGTTCCTACTCGCGGTCTCTCTCCTCTAGCCGCTCGAGTTCCTACTCGCGGTCTCTCTCTGCAAGCCGCCCGACCTCCTCTCTGCAAACCGCCCGACCTCCTCTCTGCTATCCGCCCGACCTCCTCTCTGCTATCCGCCCGGCCTACTCTCTGCTAGCCGCCCGGCCTCCTCTCTGCTAGCCGCCCGACCTCCTCCCTGCTAGCGCCCGACCTCCTCCCTACAAGCCGCTCGGCCTCCTCTCTGCAAGCCGCCCGGCCTCCACTCTGCTAGCCGCCCAGCCTCCTCTCTGCTAGCCGTCCGACCTCCTCTCTGCTAGCCGCCCGACCTCCTCTCTGCTAGCCGCCCGGTCTTCTCTTCTGCTCACCGCATGGCACCTGATGACTCAGCTGTCACCTCTGTTGTGTTTTTCTCTACGGAGGGTATCACCTGTCTCTCTCATAATCGTTGTTGGATCGTTGATTCCGGCGCTACTCACCATATCACCTCCCAGAAGCCCTCAGCGTATCTCCAAACGTCTCATCCTGCTCGCATCACTTTGGCAACGGTGACACCCTCCCAGTCTTTGGCTCTGCTGCTCTTCAGCTTACGCCAACCCTTTCTCTTTCCTCGGTTCTTCACGTTCCGGGGTCTCCCTTCAATTTATTATCAGTTAGTCGTCTCTCACACGACCTTGACTGTTGTATTATATTTTCACCCTCTTCTTTTCTTATGCAGGATCGTCACACCCGGAGTACCATTGGTAAGGGGCAGCTGGTGAATGGGTTGTACATCTTGGATATCCCCTCAACTCTTCTCTCCGCCATCTCCACTGTTGATTGACATTGCCGTCTTGGACATGCTCCCCTTCTGATTCTCAAGCGGGCTCTTCCTGATATACCTTTACAGGAGTTCTCCTGTGAATCTTGTATCTACGACAAACAACATCGTTCCTCTTTCCCCCTGCCTCTACCAGGAGTAGTACTCCCTTATCGTTAGTTTATTCTGATGTTTAGGGTCCTTATAAGATCCCTAGTATTTTTGGCTTTCGGTATTTGTCACGTTCATTGACGATTACTGTCGTACCACGTGGCTCTATTTACTACATGATCGCACTGAACTTTCCTCTGTCTTTCGCGCCTTTTTACTTGAGATGCGTACGCAGTTCGCCACCCCTCTCGACGTCATTCGCACTGATAATGCTCGGGAGTATACGAGTCGTGCCTTTTCCACTATCTGCACTGACTTTGGTGTCATCCATCAAACTTCCTGTGCGTATACCCCTCAACAAAACGGGGTGGCCGAACGAAAAAATCGTCATCTTCTCGATGTTTTGCCCGCTATCTTATGTTCCGCGTGGCCAAATTGAACACCGTCTGCGTTCTTCTCTCCTTGGCTGTTCATCGTCACTGGCCACTTTATCAGCCGGATATTAAGAATGTCTTCCTCAACGGCGATCTACAGAAGACCGTTTATATGCAGCAGCCTCCCGGGTTTGAGACCACGGGGGAGTCTTTGGTATGTCATCTTCGGAAATCCATTTATGGTCTCAAATAGTCCCCGCGTGCGTGGTTTGAAAAGTTCTGTAAAGTGGTATGTGCTAGTGGCTTCACTCGGAGCTCGGCTGATTTTTCTCTCTTCACCCGACACCGGTCAACCGGGACTGTGATTCTTCTGGTCTACGTCGATGATATCCTGATTACTGGCGACGACCTGGCAGGAATACAACAGATCAAGGAACAGTTGAATTCTGCCTTTCAGACCAAAGATCTGGGCAACCTTCGGTACTTTCTTGGGCTCGAGGTCGCCCGACGCCCTGATGATCTTGTATTATCTCAAAGGAAGTACTGTATGGACCTCCTTCGTGATGCAGGTTATTCTGGGTGCAAACCCGCGGAGACTCCTATGGACGCAAATCACAAGCTCTCGGCTCATAACTCTAACTCTGACAAGCTGCTTACAAATCCGGAATATTACAGACGCTTGGTGGGAAGCTGATCTACCTTACGGTGACTCGACCAGACATCTCATTTGCTGTGGGAGTTGTGAGCCGTTTCATGCACGCTCCTCGGACATCTCATCTTCAAGCTGTCGAGCGCATCCTTCGATATCTCAAGATCGCCCCCGGACAAGGACTCGTGTACAAGCCATCCACATCTCTATCTCTTGTCGCGTATTCTGACGCTGACTACGCAGGATCTATTGATGATAGGCGCTCCACAACTGGATTCTGTACTTACTTTGGTGGACACCTCATAACTTGGCGTAGCAAGAAACAGAATGTGGTTGCACGTTCCTCTGCCGAAGCCGAGTGCCGGGCTATGGCTGCTGTTGTCTCTGAGCTAACCTGGCTTGAAGGCCTTCTGGGAGACTTAGGTGTTCGTCTCTCATCTCCGGCAACCTTATTTTGCGACAGTCAGGCAGCAATTCATATGCCAAGAATCCGGTTTTTCACGAACGAACAAAGCATATCGAAGTTGACTGTCACTTTATCCGGGAAAAGGTACATTCAAAGAAGATAGATTTGGAGCATGTTCCTGCTACGACCAAGTTGCGGACATCCTGACGAAAGCTCTCTCCAGGCCGCTATATTATCAGTTCTTATCCAAGCTTGGTGCCTACGACTTGTACGCTCCAGCTTGCGGGGGAGTGTTAGAAAAGCCCATTTAAGGGCTCATGTTGTTTCTTCTTTCTCTCTCCTTATATTAGTCCCACATAATGTATTAAGATTTCTCCCTTCCTTCTTCTCCTATATAAGTGTGTGTGTACTTGTAACTATTACTTGAATGAAGATATACAAGGTTTTGGGCCTATTTCTACACTATTGTAGCATCCCATCCAGGAACCTCCCTGATGGAGATTGATTGCGACACATTGGGCGATTTGTCATTATCGTCAATTTTGGATCGTCAGATCCACGACCAAAGCCCGTGATTGCGACCAGATCAAATTTTCTATTTTTGATTCATTTTCTTTTATTTTTCTGAGCTTTACTTTGGGAGTTAGGTTAGATTAATCGGGCTTTTAGGGCTGTCAGATGCACTTAAACTATCCCCCTCCTTTATATATCCCTATTAGGGAGTTTTCACGGAGAATCAGGTTTTTGAAAAACGCAAGGCCTTGGTCCCTCCTTTGATGCAACATCGAAGACCCTGTGCCGTGTGACGCCGCCGATCCCAGCTTCGGGGAGTGTCGACACCCCCATTTGATGTCTCCTTCGCCTCCAACGAACCCACTTCCAGTTAACATTTTCGTCCCGCTACGATTCTGCTCAACCCCGCCACCTCCCGTTCAGGTTCTCTCCTCCAGCCATTGTATTCTGCTACAAGACCCCTCCCAACCGCCGCCCCACTAAGAGGCTCTGACCATTCCTTTGTCTTTCGTTCCCCAACCCACAACTTATTACAAAGTTGACCAACCCCCACTTCGTTCCCCAACCCACAGCTTATTACAAAGTCGACCAACACCCCCCCATCCTCCCCAGCCCACCCCAAGCTGTCCAGCCCTCCATTCCCTCTTCCAGAGTCACTACACCCCCTACCACTGAAATCTATCTCCAAACATCCCCGCAATCCCTAATTCATCCCCAATTCCCGTATCCCACTTCCTAAACTGCATCCCAGCCCCTAGTATAAGCCTACTCTTATTCATCATTCCAACCCATACTCACAGACCCACTGAGCCCTCTAAGTCCTTCCAGCAAATTCTAGCCTACAAACAACTTGTTTCTCACTTTGACGACCAAACTCGACCCCCGAGCTCTGAGGTGTGTCTTCATCTCTCCTACCCGGAAGGGTTGTAAGTGATTTCATTCCATCACCAAGTGGACATTTGTTACTATGGATGTCATCTTCCGGGAATCTGAAGCCTACTATAGGACCTCTCTTCAGGGGAAGACAATTACTAGGGAAGTGAGTTCCCCTCCTACTATTCCTTTGCCTTTTCCTCCTTCAGTTCCACCATCTACATTGCCTCCTAATGTCCCTCCTATTGTTCCTTTGCTCCTCCTATCCTTGGGGACTTAGTGATGCCCCCTCTATTGCATGTTTACACTCGACGTAGGAGGGGCACAAACACACAGGCATTGCCCACACTACATGGGTCATCACTTGATCCATCTTCAGGATGCTTCTACCCAACATCCTCTTTCTCACTTTGTGATCTATGACTCTGTCTCTTTCACATAGAGCATTTGGCACCTTCTTGTCTTCTATATCTATTCCTCATTCTTAGCAGGAAGCTCTTGAGCACAGTAAATGAAAGACAACCATGTTAGAGGAGATGGTGGCCCTTGACAAGAATCATACTTGAGATCTTATCCATCTGCCTGAAGGGAAAACTATTGTGGGATGTAAGTGGATCTTCTCTGTGAAGCAAAACTTCTAAGGCTTTGTTGAACGGTACAAAGTCAGGTTGGTTGGTAGAGGATACGCACAAACATCTAGTATCGACTATCAAAATACATTTGCTCTGGTTGCTAAAATGAATTCAATTTGGATTTTGCTTTCATGTGTTGTGTGTAAAAGGATGAAGCTTCTCAGTTAGATGTGAAGAACATATTTCTTCATGCTGATCTTGAGGAGGAAGTAAGTTGAGAAATAGAAAATACTTGATTCCTTGTGAAAGAGAGCTCCTCACACATATATATGAAGGGGAGAAAAATTACAAATGACAAAACTACCCTTATGGGTAAAATACAATAGAATAGAAATAAAACGACTTGATTTCAACTCTCCCCCTCAAGTCGAACGGTAGATATCCGTCATTCCGAGCTTATGAGTGTCATCAATGAAGACATCGGATCCTAGACTCTTGGTGAAGATGTCAGCCAACTGATCTCTAGAGTGAACGAAGGGTGTGACTAAGTTTTCTTTTTCAAGATGATCTTTGATGAAATAGCCATCCACCTCAATGTGCAGTCCTGTCATGCTGAACTGGATTGTGTGCTATGCTAATGACAGCTTTGTTATCGCAGTACAGGGATATGAGAGCTTCCTCCTGAAGCCCCAGATCTTGCAGTAGGGTACGCAACCACAGGCCTTCACAGAGGCCTTGGGACATTGCCCGGTACTCAGCCTCGGCACTTGATCTGGCCACCACATTCTGTTTCTTATTACGTCATGTGACCCGGTTTCCTCCAATGAATGTGCAATAGCCCGTTGTAGATTTCCGGTCATCGTGGCATCCAGCCCAGTCTGCGTCAGTGAAAACATCGATCCGCAAGTGATTGTTCTTAGAGAACATTAGCCCCCGTCCTGGGGACTTCTTCAAATACCGGAGGACACGGTAAGCTGCTTCCTGGTGTCTGACTCTCGGAGCATGCATGTATCTACTCAGGATCCCAACAACATATGTAATGTAGGGGCAAGTATGCGAGAGATATAAGAGCTTTCCCACCAATCTTTGATAACTGGGGGCATCTGTACGATCACCATTGCTATCCTCATCGATCTTATGGTTCTCCTCCATAGGAGTGTTTGCAGGGACACAATCGAGCAGACCGGTCTCCGTTAGCAGGTCCAACACATACTTGCGTTGGGAGATAAAAATACCTTTGTCAGAACGGGTTACTTCAATTCCTAGGAAGTAGCGTAGCCTTCCCAGGTCTTTTCCTTCGAACTCAGTTGAGAGACGAGCCTTCAATTTGGAGATTTCATCTGTGTCATTTCCTGTGATCGCAATATCATCAACATAGACAATCAGAACAACAATTTTCTTTTCATTCCTCCTGACAAATAGTGTATGATCAGAGTGTCCCTGCTTGTAGCCAAACTGGATCATGGCCTTGTGGAATCTACCGAACCAGGCCCTCGAGGACTGCTTCAGCCCATACAAGGACTTTCGTAAGCGAAAAACAAGGATCTCTTGTTTCTTCCTCACAAAGCCTGGAGGAAAGACCATGTGCACCTCTTCCTCGAGGTCCCCGTGCAAGAACGCATTTTTGACGTCCAGTGGATGAAGTTCCCAGTCTAAAATCACAGCACATGATATGATCACACGAATAGAGTCCATCTTTGCAACCGGTGCAAATGTCTCTTGGTAATCAATCCCCTGAATCTGGGTATAACCACGAGCAACCAACCGAGCTTTATAGCGCTCGACTTTCCCATCTGGATTCTGCTTGACTGAGAAGACCCATCTTGAACCAATGAGTTTCTTGCCAGGAGGAAGAGGGATGACATCCCATGTGTGATTCTTCTCCAAAGCAGACATTTCTTCCTTCATTGCTTGAGCCCATACTGGAATGCTAAGTGCCTCCTGCCATGTGTTAGGAATAGAGATCTCAGACAAAGTGGATATAAAAGACTGGTGAGGCTTAGAGAGGTGATTTTAAGCAACATGGTTAGAAATGGGGTGTTCGGTACACCGGGCCTTACCTCTTAGCTGAGCAATAGGAACATGTAAATCAGCATCAGGATCTGAGTCCAAAGGCAGTATTGGCAGCGACGGAACAATGACGGGCTGTTCACCTGTTTTTCGACGATGATAAACATGAGGTAGCGGCGTGATGAGAGATGGATGATGAGAGAAGGGTATATGAGAGATATCTATAGTGGATGGCATAGTGGAAGTAGGAGAGATATCTGTAGTGGATGACATAGTGGAAGTAGGAGTGCTACTACGCCCTGGGGGGGGGGGATAACAGGAAGAGGAACAACACCAATAACATCATTATCTTCCTCCCCCTGACGAGAAGGAGTCGAAGCTAAGTAATAAGATTCATCTTCGCGAAACGTCACATCCATGTTACAGTAAGTACGTCTGGAGGGTGGGTGATAACACCTATACCCCTTGGTGGTGGTAGAATAGCCAAGGAAAACACAACAGAGAGCTCAGGGATCGAGCTTGTCACGGAGTGGCTGATGAACATGAACGAAACAGACACACCCAAACACGCAGGGTGGAAGCAAAGAGGTATGAACAACTGTCGTAGAAGAAAGGCGCACGAGAGGGGTGGCATACTCGAGAACCCGGGAAGGAAGACAGTTGATAAGATGAGTGGCCGTCATGATGACATCACCCCAATAGGATTTCGGAAGGTGCATGGAGGTGAGGAGGCAACGGGCAACATCTAGGAGATGCCTGTTTTTTTCGTTCGGCCACACCATTTTTGGTGGAAGTGTAGACACACGTGGTTTGGTGGAGGATGCTATTGCTCGAGAGATAGATCCCAAAAGCACCACAATCATCATATTCCCCCCCCCCCATTGTCGCTTCGAAGAACACGAATGGTTCCATTGAACTGTGTTTGTATCATCTTATGAAAGGTTTGAAAAACAGAAACAACTTCTCCTTTCTTCTTCAAAAGATAAACTCACGTAGTACGAAAAAAACAATCAATAAAAGTAACAAATCATCTATAGTCAGTTAAAAACACAATTGGGGAAGGTCCCCAGACATCAGAATGTATAACAACAAAATGTGTACTACTAGGAGAAGATACATGGGATGTCGAATGACAAACATGTTTAGACATTACACATACATCACATTTTAAACTAGGAATAAACTGAGATAAAGCAGGAAAGAGTTTATGGAGATAAACAGGAGACGGATGACCAAGACGCAAGTGCCAACGACGAACGTCAGTAGCAGTAGCAGCCGAAGAAGAAAGAGCAAGGGATGATGGTGTAGTATCCAGGTAGTACAGACCACCACGATTCCTACCACTGCCAAGTATCCGCTACGTACCCAGTTCCTGAAAAATACAAGAATCAGAGAAAAAGGTTACAAAACAGTTAAGAGATTTAGTAAGGTTGTTAATAGAAATTAAACTGCGGGGAAAGGAAAGGACATGCAAGACGGAAGAGAGAGGAAGAGAAGAGGAACATGAAAAAAAAAACCCTTGCCAGCAATAAGAGACAATGTACCATTAGCAGAGACAACCTTGTCCTTACCAGACAAGGGAGTGTAGGAGGAAAAACCTGTAGAGGACCCGGTCATATGGTCAGTGGCTCCGGAGTCAATGATCCACTCAGACGGGGGAGGCATAGCGGCATGGGCACTGGGCATCGCAGCAGTAGCAAACAAAGAGGAAGTACCACTGGGAGTAGGATCAGACTAAGAGTGAAGCAGGCGTTGTAGAACATCCAATTCTTATGTAGTGAAGTGAGCCAGGGGCTGGCTATGATGGCCCTCCTGCATCTCTGTGGAATAAGCAGCATCATGAGAGCGGGTACCAGTCTGGCGGGATCCCCCACGTCCAGGGTCACGACCACGTCCACGGCCACAGACATATCCAGGTGGAGCAAGGTGAGGATGAAGCTTGAAGCACACTTCACGAGAATGGCCCCGACGACCACAATGAGCGCACGTGGGAATCGTGCTGGTATGACTGGAGCCACCACGTCCAGTACTCGTAAAGGCAGAGCGGTCAGGAAGATGAGCTGTATTGCTGAGAGAATGACGACGATCTTCATCGCCAAGAACCATATTGAAGGCCTCACGAAAATATGGAAGAGGAGACCGATGAAGAATATTGGTGCTAACCATATCTAGCTCCATTCCTAAACCCATCAAGAACACATGTAGGCGGAATCGTTCGTCTCGCTTCTGCAACAGGACTGCATCGGCAGTGCAGGCGGGAGTAAACTGGTCGAAGTAATCCAACTCCTGAGATATGCGCTCGAACTCGGAGTAGTAGGTGGACACAGTCATAGATCCCTGTCGTAGCCCCAACATACGGCAGGTGAGCTCATAAACTTGAGTGGAGTTTCCAATCTGATAAGTCTCCTGACATAGAATGGAGAAGCCAGGATACCACCAGAGAATTTTCAGAATCCCATCGCAGCCAGGAAGCATCGGCCCTAGATGGTGCCACCTTAGTTCCATCAATGTACCCAAACAACTGGTGACTGCGGATAACATGTTTTGCTGCACGAGACCATTCGAGGTAGTTTGTTCCATCCAGTGGAACCGTGATAATTTTCAAGGAGCCAACATGGCCAGAGGGTCGCTGAGGTTCACCCATCGGGGGAGCCATAACCACCGGGGAGGTAGAATCAACCGCAGTCGTGGAATCATCCATGACGAAGGAATAGCCCGTCGAGAAAGGGCAACGAGCTAATCCCACAAAGAGAGAGTAAGACAGCAGGAGCGATCAGAAGGCATCGACAGAGAAGCAGTGCCGATAACAATTAAAGGGCAGCAGAGAAGCGCGGCTGGAGGTACGGCAGAGCAACGCAGCTGGAGGTGCGGCAGAGCGGGAGCGGCAGTAGAGAGGCGCGGTTGGAGCGGCAGCAGAGAGGCGTGGCTGGAGGTGCTGCAGAGCGGAAGCATCAGCGAGCGGCGAGGTGTCGATGTCGACCGCGAAATAGCAGCGATGTCGGGCAGCAGAGGGCGGGAGCGCAGGAAACGAGGTTGTGTGATGCTTCATGAGGAGACGGCCGACTCCTTCAGCATGCACCGCTGCCCGCGAGAGGGCGTTGGGCTCCATGCGCGACAGAGGCGACCAAGTCGGGGATCGGGGGAGCGGCCGAGCGACGAAATGCGAGGAGGAAAGGGCGAGCGGCTGCGTTGAGGCGAGAGGATTAGGGTTCGGTTTTTTCTCTCCTCTAATACCAAGTTGAGAAATAGAAAATACTTAATTCCTTGTGAAAGAGAGCTCCCCACACATATATATGAAGGAGAGAAAAAGTACAAAAGACAAAACTACCCTTATGGGTAAAATACAATAGAATAGAAATAAAACGACTTGATTTCAACTAAGTCTACGTGTCCCTTCCTCCTGGTATTCTTCCAAAAGGGTTAGCAGGAAAAGATTACAGATTGAAGAAAATCCTGTATGGCTTGAAACAATCTCCATGTGCTTGGTTTGGGAGATTTCTCAGGGCAATGATGTCATTCAAATACAAACAGAGCAATGTTTATCATACCCTATTTGTGAAACATAGGGACGGCAAGTTGACTGCTCTTTATTGTCTATGTAGATGATGTAGTGATAATTGGCGATGACACAAAAAAGATTGAACACTTGAAGTCTAGGTTGGCTAAGGAAGTTGAAGTGAAGGATCTTGGACCTCTCGAGTATTTTCTTGGCATAGAGATGGCCAGATCCAGACATGAGATCTTTATATCACAGTGGAAGTACATTCTAGATTTATTTGAGACAACTGGAAGAATTGGATACAGACCCGCTGACACCCCAATTAATGTCACACAAGCTTGGTGGGGATGGTGGAGAAGTTGTTGATGACATACCAGGTTTCCAACGACTGGTGCGAAAACTTATCTTTCTCTCCCATACTCGTCCAAACATCTCTTATGTTGTGAGTGCCCCTAGCCAGTACATGCACTCACCCAGATCACATCATCTTGTTGCTGCATACAGAGTCTCGAGGTATCTCAAATCCTCTCCTGGCAAGGGCACACTGCTCTCACCCAATGATGCATTAACAGTAGAAGTCTATACAGATGCGGACTGAGAAGGTTCAGCTGATGACCGAAGATCTACATCAGGATATTGCTCTCTTGTTGGGGCAATTTGGTGACCTGGAGAAGCAAGAAACAACATATTGTAGTCAGATCCAGTGCAGAGGCCAAGTTCTGAGCAATAGCACATGGGATATGTGAAGGGTTATGGATTCCGTCGATTATGAGGGATCCGGGTGTGGAGTGTGCGGGCCCAATCAGGATCTATTATGATAATAAAGCTGCAATCAGTGTTGCCCACAACCCAGTCCAACATGATCGTACTAAACACGTGGTGATTGATAGACATTTCATCAAGGAAAACATAATTAGGGGAATTGTGAGTACTCCATTTGTTCCATCAAATCAGTAGCTCGCAGATGTGCTTACTAAGGGTCTGAGTTAGTGCTCTTTTGACAAAATATTAGACAAGTTGGGCATCACAGACATTACACGCCCAATTTGGGGAGTGTTGGAAAATTTAGTTTTTTTTGTTGAGTTTATTAGTATGTGAGTGAGTTTAGTTCCACACCGTGTGTCAAATGTACTGTCTATGTAATCATCTATTTATAGCCCCTTTTGTGAATGAATAAACTAATTTTCCACTTCCAATATTTTCAACAGTTTTATATATAAGATGAAGGGCCATTTACTGGGATCTCCCCTCCAAGTTTGCTAAATTACAGGTTGCACCTTTCTTACTTTTGAAATTACAAAAACTTCCCTTGTAAGTTTACATTTCATAACATCCATGCACAAAGAGACCCCACTGAATACTTTCTCCAAAGGGGTATCTTTGTGCATGGATGTTATGTGTTAGAGAAGCCCAGTTTATGGCCCATCTAGTGGCCCAATTTTTCCCTCTTTTCCTCCTCATTGTATTAGTCCCCCATGTTAGATTGAGATTTCTCCTCTTTCTCATTTCCTATATAAATGTATTCATACTTGTAACTATCAATTCAAGAAGTATATACAAGGTTTTGGGCCTCTCTTTACATGGTATCAGAGGCAACCGGTCTACTCCTTGTATTTGTTTTCGGTCTATTGTTCGCGGTCTCCCGCTTCTGTCCGCACGGACTTGCTTGTCCGGTCTGTCCTCCTCCCTCTTAGCCGCTGTATCGTGCGACATGTCTCCTTCTAACCGCTCTCTCTACTTTGTCTCCTCGTGGCTTCCACTTCTACTCCTCCTACCTCTCTTTTATAAACTCTCATGTGGAGCCCACCTTCTCTTGTATCTGTCTGCGCGGTCTTCCTCACTATCCGCGAGGCCTGTTTTTCTCTCCTTTCTGCCTTCCGTCACTTCTCTAGTCTCCACGGTCTCCCGTTGTCTCTGACCGAGCGGTCTCTCTTGCTATCCGCACCCCCTCTTCTTCCCAGCTTTCCCTCTTCCCGCTGGTCGCGGCTTCTCTCACGTTGTCGCGGTTTCTCCTCGAGCCGAGTGTCCGCATCTAGGTCGTGGCACCTCTACTTGTCGTTGGTGGCCTCACCTTGACCAAGGTGAGGGATCTGCATTCATCTAATACTGCTGAACTCATGCCCTGACTTGCTCATTGATCCCCCAGCAAGCTGTTGAAGCGCAAGTCCGCGAAAAAGGCTAAGCCTGACTTGGCGGCCATCGAGCCCCCTCTCATTATTCTGCCTTCCATGGCCGGCCCTAGGCTTGCATTCCCCTCCTCAATACAGGTCTAAAAAATCTCATTCGTTCCTGCTATGTGAAACAGTCGGCTACGACATGACCATCATGAGTATGTTTGCAGGGTAACCATTCTAGAGGAGGTGCCGACGTGATTCCATCCGACAAGGATGCCTTATCTCATGGTGACGCGAGTCTCCCACTGATCCAGGGCAACCCCCTTCTCACGGACGCGCCTCCCCGGACCACCACCGATGGTCCCGTGAGAACCATCGGTAATCTATCTCTCTTCTTGTGTCATTTTGCCGCCCAACTCACCAGTGTCGCTTTGTCGCAGCTTCCCCCTTCGGAACTACCGGCCTGGGCTCGTTGTCGTTGAGGTCGCTGATATGCGATCTTGCCCTTAATTCTGCTCCCGTGGCGGACACCACAGTTGTCCCGATTCCCCCTTCTGTTCTGATTCCTGATCCTGACTCCTTCCGACCGGGCCATGGAAAGGCACTCACCGTCTCTCTCGGCCGACCCCTCCAAGGGCAACCAAGTTCATCCTGCCAACCCCACCACCAGTGGGCCTCCACTTCGCACAGTTAGTCAAAAAAATCGCTCCCTTTCCATGTTCTAAGTCAGTCTTACAAAATTTCAATTGTCTCAGGTCTTCCCGGGAGCTCCGAGGCCGAAGAATCCTCCGAGCATGAGTTGTTCTCGCCACCCCCTTTTCCCAACTCGCTCGATGATTTCCTAGGCGACCAAAGTAACCCTGCCAAAATGAAGGGCAGATGGCAAAGGTCCTCAAGAAGTATGGACTCATGTTACGAGAAATTTAGGAGGATAGGGTCGCCGACGAGCAGCGACTACGTGATCTCGAACAGGGTTACGCGAGGCTGATTGACGAGGTGAGGCGAGGAACGGGAGGCGAGATGACCTCCCCGGGCCTCTCATCGACCGCATTGAGGAGAACATGCGCCTCATCCATCGGGATCTCGAGACAGTCCGCGAGTACAAGAATTTTCGCCAGCCACCGGGAACGGGTGTGTACAACCCGTATTCGTCGAGAGTGGGCCCTACCACGGCCAAGTCAGCAGAAGTCAAGGTCAACAAGTCAAGGCAGGAGTCAAAGTCAGATTCAAGATCGCGGAAGGCCTGAGCGAGTATAGGCGAGCTCCCCTCGCATACTCGTTAGGTAGGCGACTAGGCGAGATACTCGCCCAGCCCGTGCGAGTTCCCCTGGAAGTCGTCTAGTCGTCAGGGGGTGGGTATAAATATGACCCCCCCTCCCCTTGCATTTGCCTATAAATAGGACCCCATGGGTACGAGGTGAGGCACTTGAAATCCTCAGCAGGATACTCGCGCGTTTCAGTTTCGGGATAATAGCTAAATCTTTGGATTCCTTTTCCTTAGAGAGCAAGTCGCAACCTTGCGACCTCGCCTAGCTTCCCTCGTACCCAGTTTGGTCATTTTTGGTTGAGAAGGGGTTGCTCCTTTCGAGCATCCGGGTACGTGGTGGGTCCTTCCTGCTTCAACATCTGGGGTCCTGTTTGACCTGTTTCTACGTCCTAGTCATCTTTGCCGTCTGATTTGGCGTCTGAGACAATAACCTTAGGCGGCTTTGGTCCGAATTCTGAGGTTGGGATTTTTCCTGGCTTCAACACTTGGTGCGGTGAGCGTGGATCACAGCCAAGGAGGAAAGTTTGGAAGTCGAGTGAGATGGCCATAGATAGCGAGCAAGGAGAGTTGGTCGGCAACTCGGCAGTAGGAGGAGACGCCGCGCGAGGTGGCGAGTTTGTAACAGTGGCCGCATTTGAAGAGTTCGCGAGGAAGATCGAGCAAACCATTCTCACTGGTTTCGCTCAACGCCCAGAGGTCACGACGACTTCTCCTCGTCGCCTGACGCCGCTAGAAGAGGAAGCGCCGCCGAGACGAGCTGGAAAGGAGCCCGCTTGGGCAAGGGAAGAGCGACCAATGCAGTCGCGACTTTATCCGGCGAGCAGCCAGGGGGTCCGTTTTCGGGATCCAATGTCGCCAGCGAGGTTCAGAGATACTCGCCAATACAACGAGTATGACGTCTCCAGCGAGGATGAAACTCGTCACCGCCAGGGAGGGAGGAGCCCCTTCTGTGACGAGATCCTCGCCGCCCCGGTTTTAGAAGGGTTCAGGGAACCCGTTCTTACTTACTACTCCGACAGAGACGATCCTGTCAGACACCTCCAGTGGTTTGAGGACGTCGTCTCCATTCGTAACATGTCCGACGCCTTCAAGTGCAGATTCTTCTCCATCACCCTCAAGGGAAATGCTCGGGATTGGTTCCATCAACTACCGGCAGGGTCCGTGTACTACTTCTCAGATTTGCGTCGGGGCCTTATGACAAGGTTCGCGACTTCGAAGAAGAGGAAGAAGGAAGCAACAGCCCTCTTCAAAATCGTCCAAGGGCAACACGAGAGTTTGGGGCACTACATCGACCGTTTTCATGAGGAGATTTTGGAAGTGGAGGAGGTGGACAATTTTACCTTGATGGTGGCCCTCAAGTTTGGGTTGAAGCAGAGACTCTTCAGTCTGGAGATGGGGTCCAATCCCCCGAGATCTTTTGAAGAAATGATAGAGAAGGCGAACACCTTTGTTCGAGGGGAGGAGAAGAATAAAGACTTCTTAGCGAGGCTAGATGGGGAGATAACGACGGAGAGAAGGGGAACAAGACCTTCGGGGTCAAAGTCGAGGAGGACGTCAGAAAGGAAGGAAGAAAGAAAAGAGGAAAGCAAGAAGGAAGAGCCAAGGAGAGAAGAGAGAAGGAAGAAAGAAGAACCCAGGAGGGTTGAAGAGAGGAGACAAGAGAGGCCTCGAAGGCAGGAAGAGAGAAGACCGGCGGAAGCTCGGGAAGGAGGAAGGGAGGAAAGACGATTCCAGTATCCAGAAAATCGCCCCCAATGGAGGCCAGCAAGACAACAGTATCAGGAGGAGAGGAGGAATGGAAATCGGCAGGAGGGAGGTCGAGGAGGAGGAAGAAGGGAGACAATGGTCATCGCTCGCCAAGACAACAAGCGGCGTCGGAGGGAGCAGCGAGCGATGCGCCAGGAGGCGGCGATTCCCCTTTACTGCGATATTCATCGAGTAGAGGGGCACGGGACCTTGGCTTGCCCCGAGTTTTGGGAAGCAAGGAGGAGGCTGGAGGCAGGAGCAGCGGAAAGAGAGCAACAGAGGCAGGAGGCCCCGGTAGGGCAGGTGACATTTCAAGCTCCGGCAAGAAGAAGGAATGAAGACCGAGTTGACCTTGGGACTCGCGGGGAAGTGTTACATGGCCCAGGAGGTGGGCATGTAGGTGTGATCAATGGAGGGGCCGGGCTTGGAGCTTCCCGCAAGGGAAGTCTTCACCAGATCTATCGGAAGAACGTCGCTTCGACGTCACAGAACCCGCCGCCGTTGGAGGAGATCACCTTTTCGGAGGAAGATATGCTGGGGAATGAGAACCCCTTCCATGACGCCCTGGTGATCCAAGCTGCCATCGAGGACTTCACCGTCGACCGAATCTTCGCGGATAACGGGAGTTCGGTGAATGTCATCTTCAAAAGAACCTTCGTCGGGCTTCAGGTGGAAGCATCCCGGGTCCAAGCTGCAGATGGACTGCTCTTTGGCTTCTCAGGAGAGAAGAAAGAGGTTGAGGGAGCAGTGGAGCTACTGGTTACACTCGGTGGGACGTCGATCCGATGCCGCTTCATCATCGTCGACGCGCCGAGCGGTTACAACGCCATCTTCGGGCGGCCTCTTATCAACTACTTCAGGGTCGTTCCGTCGTCTTATCACCAGTGCCTGAAGTACTGCCGCGGAGATGTGCAGATCAGGATCAGGGGAGATCCCAAGGCTTCTAGGGAGTGCTACTTGAATGTCGTCAGCACCATCAACTGGATGGGTGACGCGGAGAAGCTGGAGGAGTTACTGGAGAAGGAGAAAGGGCTGTGTGCTGCTGAGGAGGTGGAGGAGATAGAAGTGATCTCTCAAGGGGGAGAACCGGGACTGCTGAAGGTGGGAGGATCCTTGCCGCTTGGGGGGAAGATGGAGATGGCTGCTTGCCTGCAGGACAATGTTGATGTCTTTGCATGGAGCGCCGCCGAGATGCCGGGAGTGGACGCCGATGTTGCTTGTCATCGACTCAACCTGGATCCCGCGGTGGCCCCAGTTCGACAAAAGCAGAGGAAGAGCGTCGTCATGCTGGCCGAGCCGATCAGGGAAGAGGTGGAGAAGCTATTGAGGGCAGGGTTTGTCTCGGAGATCCAGTATCCAGGCTGGGTCTCCAATGTTGTAATGGTGAAAAAGCCTGGAGGGGGCTGGCGTTTATGTATCGATTTTTCAATGTTGAATAAAGCTTGCCCGAAGGATTGCTACCCCTTGCCTCAAATCGACGCGCTGGTTGATTCCGCCGTCGGGTTTCCTGTGATGAGTTTTCTTGATGCCTTTTCAGGATACCACCAGATCCGGATGCATCCCCCCGACTGCCGGGACGTCTCCTTCATAACCAGTGACGGCTGCTACAGCTACAAGATGATGCCCTTCGGGCTCAAGAATGCAGGCGCCACTTACCAGAGGATGATGGATCAGATCTTCAAGGGGCAGAAGGGGCGGAACTTGGAGGTTTATGTGGATGACCTCCTCGTCAAGAGCAAAAGCGTCGCGGAGCACATAACGGATCTGGTGGAGACCTTTGCTACCCTGAGGAAGTACAAGATGCGACTCAATCCGGCCAAGTGCGTTTTCGGTGCAGGAAGGGGAAAGTTTCTAGGTCACCTCCTTACTCCCAGGGGGGTGGAACCTAACCCAGACAAGGTGAAGGCCATTCTGGAGATGGCGTCGCCAAAGGATCCTAAGGAAGTCCAAAGACTGACTGGAAGGCTGGCAGGCCTCAGCCGTTTTTTGTCCAAGGCAGGGGAGAAGTGCTCTCCGTTCTTCAAGACCCTTCGGGGAAATCAGAAGTTCGAGTGGACAGAGGAAAGCGATGAGGCTTTCGGAAAACTCAGACAACATCTAACCCAAGCTCCTCTCCTCCAAGGGCCGCGGGGTAATGAAGATCTCTTCCTCTACCTAGGAGTCGGGGCAGAAGCAGTAAGTTCGGTGCTGGTTCGAGAGGAAGGCAAGAGGTAGCTTCCTATCTACTATGTTAGTAGAGTGCTGCGGCAGGCGGAGACGAGGTACCCTATTTTGGAGAAGCTGGTGTTCGCTTTGGTGGTGTCGGCTCGAAGGCTCCGTCCGTATTTTCAAGCTCACTCCATCAAGGTCGTCTCCGATCATCCTATACGGAGTATCCTGGATGGAGTGGAGCACTCTGACAGGCTGACAAAGTGGGCGGTGGAGCTTAGCGAGTTCGATATTTCTTACTCTCCAAGGATAGCAATCAAGGCGCAGGCAGTGACAGATTTCCTTGCCGACTTCTCGGCCGAAGTGGAAGTAGAGGAAGGCTCTTCTAGCACAGTGTCCTGGAAGATGTTTGTAGATGGGGCTTCGAGCAGATATTCCGTGGGAGTCGGAGTCGTGCTCGTAAGTCCTCAGGGAACCAGGATCGAGCAAGCAGTCGAGATTCTCTTCCCAGTTACCAACAATCAGGCGGAGTACGAAGCCATGGTGGCCGGCTTGCGTCTCGCCAAGGAGTTGGAGATTCGAGATATCAGGGCCTTCACCGACTCGATGGTAGTTGCTTCCCAGATCAGAGGCGAGTTCGAGGTGAACGATCCGATTTTGCAGCGGTACTTGATCAAAGTGAAAGGTCTGATCGGGGGATTTCAATCTTTCTTCGTCGAGCACGTACCCCGAGAGGAGAATTCAGAAGCTGACTATCTTGCTAAATACGGTCCCCGGGTTGGGGGAATCGTGACTGAACTTTTCCAACCATCCATCGAGGAAGGGGAGATGATGGAAATCGAGCAGAGGGCATCTTGGAGGGATCCGTTCGTTTCTTTCCTAACAACGGGTCAGATACCTGACAGCGAAGGAGACAAGAGAAAGTTTTGCTACAAAAGCCGCCTATTATTTGCTTCAAGAAAGGGAACTCTACCGCAAAACCATCTCAGGTCATCTGACTCGATGTCTGTCAGAGATTGAAGTACCTCGTATTCTGGAAGAGATTCACTCAGGGGAGTGCGGCAGTCATTCAGGGACTCGGACTCTTGAACAAAGGATTCTGAGGCATGGATACTTCTGACCCACCATTAGGAAGGATGTGGAGGCCTTCTCCAAAAAGTGCCTCCAGTGTCAGCTCTTCGCGCCTCTTCAACTACAACCAGCTCAACACCTTCGCTCGATCACTGCTCCATGGCCCTTCGCCATCTGGGGGATGGACTTGATCGGCCCCTTTCCTCAGGCCAGCGAACAGAGGAAGTTCGTGCTAGTTATGATCGACTACTTATCCAAGTGGATCGAGGCAAAGGACTTAGCCAAGACCACGTCGCAGATCGTGAAGAACTTCATTTGGTGGGAAATTGCATGCAGGTTCGGGATTCCTCTAGCCATCGTCACCGACAACGGGCCACAGTTCGCCAGTTTGGAGCTAGAGGACTTCTGCAAGCAGCTAGGGACGGATCTTCGATTCGCCTCTGTGCATCATCCTCGCAGCAACGGGAAAGTAGAGGCAGCCAATAAGTTGATCATCAACCTTCTGAAGAAGAAAGTCACCAACTTGAAAGGCAACTGGGAGGAGCAGCTCCCCTCGGTTCTCTGGGCTTTGAGGACAACTCCAAACTCGGCCACGGGGGAAACTTCTTTCAAGTTATCCCACGGGTCTGAGGCACTCATCCCAGTGGAATTCGAGGTTCGGAGCCCGAGATTTATAGCAGCTGGAGATGGTGGCGAAGAATGGCGCTTGGAGAATGAAGACGCCCAAAGAATCTCATTGGATTTCATAGAAGAGCTCCGTGACCTGGCCTCCATCCGCCAAGAGGAGATCAAGCGGCGCATGACGAAGCACTTCGACAAAAATGTCCGCCTAAAGCATTTTCTCATCGGAGATCTGGTTATGAAGAAGGTAGACGCCGCAGGAAGGGGAGCAACAATGGGCAAGCTGCATCCAAATTGGGAAGGTCCCTTCACTGTCCAGGAAGCCTTGGCCACCGGGGGCTATTATCTCCAGGATCAGGTTGGAGAGCAGTTGAGAGGTACTTGGAGCGGGGATGACCTGAAAAGGTTCTATCATTAGCAGCCAATGATGTAGTTTGTTTACATACTTTTACATATATGCAATGACAGCTATTTTCTTCTGTTCAGCTTGTTTTTTATTGCAAGCTTTCTGGGAACTCAAGGTTTTACTTCAAGATCGATCCGAGAAGCTGACAGTCAACTCGTTCCCCCTGGATAGCCCGGTTCGGACGATGAGACGATGCCTCGGGATATAAGCGTCCTTGTAAGACTGGACCCATGTATTGTCGGCCGAGATCAGCTCCCCCCTTGCATGTCGGCCTAGCTACCCCCGACTGCATCTCTCCTCCGACTGGAGGAACTAGCGGGAACAGGTCTAGACCCCAACCTATCGGATTTGAGGAAGGATCAACCTGGGCAGGCTTTCCCTCTGGTAGCCAGGGAGCCAGGATATGCCCGAGGGAATATGTTAGTCGCGAGTGCGTCCTGGAGGCCCCTCGGAAAGACATAACCCCTCGCTCTTGCATTTGCGCTCGTAGCCAGTTGGCAGAGCTAAGAATGATCGCAGTGGTTGGATTGGGAAACGTGCCTCTGACATGTTTCTCGTGGATAGCCCAGTTCGGACGATGGGACGATGCCTCGGGATATAACCGCCCTTGTAAGACCGGACCCCTGCATTGACGGCCGAGATCAGCTCCCCCCTGCATATCGGCCTAGCTACCCCCGATTGCATCTCTCCTCCGACTGGAGGAACTATCAGGAACAGGGTTGGACGTCAACCTCCCAACTCGACGTCGACAAGATCGTCGTTTGGTTTCTGTTTTCTTCTTCCTCAAAGATATCGATGCGCTTAATCCATTTTCGAATTCTTGGAGCAGCAGGAATAAACGTTCAAGTCCTCGAGTGGTAGGTCCCCGTAAGTCCAAGTCCCTGCACGAGCTCCTCTCCTGTATATTGGCCGCAGACCTCCTCGAGTGAGATCGAGTTCCTCGCTGGAGTGATGTTGTAGTCCGAGACCTCTGTACGAGCTCCTCTCCTGCAGACCGACTACTTGCCTCCCCGAGTCGACCTACACCACTCTAGTTGAGCAGGGCTCCTGAGAGCTGTCGACTCCAACAATACTCAAGTCCTCGAGTGGCAGGTCCTATTAAGTCCAAATCATTTCACATGCCCCTCTCCCGCGCATTGGCCAACGACCTCCTCGAGTTAGACCAAGCTTCCTGGTGGGATGATGCGAGCAGCATTGGGGCGAGTATGCATGCAGGAGTCGGCGAATATGCGAGTATGACATAACAAAAAATGCGAGTATGATATGGCGAGTAGCTACGGGCGAGTACCAGGGTGCGAGTTATGAAGAGCGACTACGTTCGTGCGAGTATCAACTACGCGATTATGAATAACGCCACCGTACGAGTAAAGCGTCATGAACACTCGTCCTCCCCGAGCCTACGAGCCTAGCGAGTATTATCAGCAGACAGGCGAGATCAGCAGACAAGCGAGTAAGAAATCAACAACATGGTAACTTAAACTTATATATATATATTTCTTTCAAAATTTTACAAGTTACAAAAGATCTGTTACAAAAAGAGGCTATGTCATGCGAGTATGAAGAATATCAGCGAGCAACTAGGACTCATCGTCGCCAGTATCAGGCCGATATTCCTCATCTCCAATGTCGGCGTCCTCTTCATCGCCGCTTTCCTCGCTTTCCTCCTCGCCGCTGCCACTGCCGCTGCTGCTGCCGGAGCCCGACGATGGTGAAGGCAGACGATCTGGCGAGACAGTCTCGGCGAGAAGCTCGGGGATGAGTTCGTCAACAGTGAACACCTTCTCCCCCTCGTCGAGCTTCCCACTAATCCTCAGCCTCCCGAGAACGACGTTGCCAGCCGCGCGGGCTATCTCGCGGCGAACCGATGACCTCTCCTCCCACAGGATGCGAGATCGCTTGATGGCGTAGTGAGGATCGTCCTCCGGCCGCGGCTGAGGAGCAGAGGAACTCGCGCCGGCTTCTAAAATGGCCAGGCGAGATTCCATCTCGGCCGCGCGGATCTGGGCTGCCTCCAAATCAGCCCGAGCCTTGGCGAGTTCCGCCTCATACTCGGAGAGCTTTTTGGCGGTCTCCATCTCGGCAGCCTGCGACAAATAACGGAGTCAGTCAAAGAAGCACACATGGCGACATTGACATCACGCGTGAAAGCGATTTACCTCATAATCTCGCCAGCGAGTAGATTCCATGCCGAGATGGATTGCCTTCTTACTGACGATCTTCAAGGCTTTCGTCCTTTCCAGCATCCTCCTCGCCGCGAAATGATTTAACTCGACAATTCGGGCGAGCGAGTAGGCCGCTTGCTGGGCGAGTTCCTCCTCGCTGAGATCCAACATAGACTCGGCGTCGTCTCGCCCATACATCGCGTGGAGGACGGCGAAGGCCTCCCCCTTGTCCTCCCCCTCCTCCGCCCAGGAGGGGAGGTTGGTGCTCAACGTCACCAGATGCTCGTCTGGCGCCCAGGTCACCAGCGGGCGACCATAGGCGTCCACCGCATCCAGCCCTAAGTTGAAATTGGGGTGGAAGTGGGGAAGCCGAGCGTGGAGCGGCGAGTCCTGGTCGTCGAGATGCGGCGACGATACCTTCTGCTTCTTGGTCGCGGGGCCCGGCGACCTGGCTTTGCCTTTGCCCTTAGCGAGTTTTTTCTTCTCGCCGATATCAGCCGGCGAGTTGGGCTCAAATAGCGAGGTGGCGACTTCTTTGGCTGGAGGAAGCGGCCTCGCAGGGAGCTCGTTTGGCTCTGCAAAAGGCCGAGTAATGTAAACAAACGACTATCGCGACGAGCATACAACAGACGTTCCTTGCCAAGATTTACCTTCATTATAATGGACCTCGAACAACGTGTTGACGTTTAGTCGCCAGAAGATAACGTCGAACCGGCGACCTCGGAACGCTTCGACGAGTTGCTCGCGTGCACCTTCCAGTATCGGTGGAAGGAAGGCGACATCAGCAGGCTGGTGCGGCCTTCCCTGGACGTCGCCAAAGTCGCCCTCGACGACGACTAACATCTCGCTCCACCGATGTACTTTGTTCGCCGTCCCCACCAGGGTGCAGACATGGCTGCTGAAATAGACCACACCCTCGGCAGTCGCGGCGAAGGCGAATATCTTGCGGAAGACGGAGAGATCGAAGATGATCCTCTCCTCGCGCAGATAGCAAAGGAACCCCATAATGATGGCGACGCCGTTGGGGTTGATTTGCGCGGGGACTATGCCGAAGTATCGGAGAATATCGCAATACTCCGGCCATAGTGGAAGTCGCAGGCCGGCGTCGAAGTGGCGGAGGGGAAGGACCAGCGCGCCCTCGATGAAGGTGTTCAGTCGCTCGCTACGGCTCGGAAGTCTGGCCGAGTATCCCTCGGGGAGGAGTCTTTCCCTAAAGTTCTCTAGGTCGCGCACAGTGGTGGTCGACTTCTTAAAAGCCGCATCCGCAAAGTTGGCGGCATGGGCTTGGCGGCGAGCACTGGCGTCGTCTCCCACCATCCTGCGAGTTTTAAAGAAGAGAAGAAGGAATTGCGAGGAGCAAAGCAAAGTCGCAGCACGCGAGCAGGAACAGATACTCGCGAGCTAGGGGATCAAAAGCGCAACAGCGTACTTATGTCCTACCTACCCCCTCTATTTATAGGCGCCAGGGGGGGTATATCCTCCTTACGGCGAGTATTAAACCAAGTCGCGCACTAAGCGAGGAAGCCGGCTCCATTGCGTAGGTCGCGCAGAACAGATAAAGCATTATCGCAACCTGCAGAACAAACTCGGCACAGACCAGACAAGACATCGCATAAACAACACAGAGAAGAAACTAATATGGTAAAGACGCGAGATTCAAACTCGCTTATTACAATCAATAATAGTTCATTAAAGCCGCAGTTGGCGAGTTCCAAATAGAAGAAGAATGAAAAGAAAGAAAAATTTAAGGCATAGGCCTCTCTGGGGGATGCGGATGTCGCCCGACCCAACCCATCTCGCGCGTTCGCCGGAAATGCTCTGTCGCCATCGCTATCGCGTCATCGCCGAGCCGCAACTGCTCCTCCATCCTCGTCAATCGGCCGACAGAGCCCATACTCGCGCGAATGCCGGCGACCTCGTCAAGGACGAGCTGGAGGCGATGATTGTTAATCGCCAACTGACGATCATTCTCCCTTACCATGTGGAAGCGGGATTCGTAGCTCTCCAGCGTACTCTTGAGCTCTTCCATCTTCGTCATCCGCACTTCCAACGATGATATTCGGCGATGAGGCTCGCAGATCGCCAGCTGGTCAAACTTGCTCTCCAGCTCCAGGTAAGCGCGAGCAGCTGCACGACGATATTCCATGCCCGGTAAACCCATGACGTCGATGAAGGCCGCCCCTGGAGTCGCCGGCCGATCTGACAGCAAATAAAAGTCGCCAGAATTAGACGAAGATACATAGCCGTCATATGCACATCAATAGCGATACATACCGCTGCGAGGAGACCCAGATCGGGGAGGAGATCTAGATCGGCGAGGAGGGGATCCGCGAGTTGGCTCATCTCGCCGGCTTGACGAGGGCCCACCAGCGAGCTCGGCTGCCTTGCCTCGCCCGCGCCCCCCTTGTCCAAGATCCGCGTTCCTTGGCGGGAAGTAGCTCGGCCGCGGCTTGACCGGCTTAATACCCGCGGGATGTGATGAAGGAGGCGGAGGGAGCGACGAACTCGCCGGCGGCGGAGGATTCTTCAGCGGAGGAGGCAGAGGAAGTCGCGTCGTGGTGACTTGAGAAGGCGCGACCAGAGGCGGCGGCCGCGGCAAGGATACGGTCACCGACTGGATGGTGGCGACGTTGGTAAGCGGCGGCGGCGGGGGTAACGAGGAGCTCGCCTCAGGCAGAGAAGACCTCGCCGAAAGCAGTGCAGAACTCGCGGCGGGCGGAGCAGAACTTCTCGCAGGCGGCGCAGAACTCGCCGGGAGACCCTTGCTTACCGGCGGATCCTTCTTGGGCAGAGGGTCCTTCGGCAAAGGATCCTTGCTCGCCAGAGTCTTCCTCGGCGGAGGATTCTTTGACAGCGATTCCTTGCTCGCCGGAGGAACCGAGGCCTCAACTGTCCTTTTGGCGCCGATATTAATCCGCACTGTGTGCGCGGTCTTTACTTGTCTCCCGGCGGGAAGGGTGACAAGCGGCGCAGAGCTCAACGGGGCGACATTCAGAGCCGCGCCCACACCCCCCGAGGGAGAATCTGCGAGTATCATGGTCCAGTTAGCAAGCAATAGAAACAACCGTCAGAATGAGAAATCATCCCGGCAAAAAGACAACCTGGCAGGTCGACGACTTCAACCTGCTGTGGCGCCGGAGTTGAGGCGAGTTCCGGGGCCAGGGTCGTGGTGAGCTCGGGGACGTCAAGCGAGTCGAGGAAACTTGCATCAGAGACGGCGACATTGGGAATGTCGTCAAGTCCCAAGTCGCTAAGCAACTGTTGCGTGCTGGCAGAGCGCACGGGGTTGCTGGTGGACGCCGCAGGTCGAGAAAGAGGTGACCGCAAGATATCATCGGCAGACGGGGTTTATTCTTGGACTTTTTAATCTTTTTCTTCTTGAGGGGGGTAAGTCGGCGGCGACATCCTCTTCGCGCCGTCGTTTCAGTTTCGTGACTCCAATAGCACCCGTTAGCGCGGCGAGACTATCACGGAGAAACTTCTCAGCGTTCGACATTATGCGCGAGTTATGGAAAAACCGGCTAAAGAACTAGGTCATCCCTATTTATAGAGATCGGCAGGCAGTCACAAGAGGCGAGTAACCCAGATACTCGGCAGTGCAGCTCGCCGAATAAGTGTTGGATGTTTCTTTCCGAGCTCCGATGTCGCTCAGAAAGAGCGGGGATTGTGTACAACCCGTATTCGTCGAGAGTGGACCCTACCACGGCCAAGTCAGTAGAAGTCAAGGTCAACAAGTCAAGGCAGGAGTCAAAGTCAGCATTCAAGATCGCGGAAGGCCTGAGCGAGTATAGGCGAGCTCCCCTCGCATACTCGCCAGGTAGGCGACTAGGCGAGATACTCGCCCAGCCCGTGCGAGTTCCCCTGGAAGTCGCCTAGTCGCCAGGGGGTGGGTATAAATATGACCCCCCCCTCCCCTTGCATTTGCCTATAAATAGGACCCCAGGGGTACGAGGTGAGGCACTTGAAATCCTCAGCAGGATACTCGCGCGCTTCAGTTTCGGGATAATAGCTAAATCTTTGGATTCCTTTTCCTTAGAGAGCAAGTCGCAACCTTGCGACCTCGCCTAGCTTCCCTTGTACCCAGTTCGGCCATTTTTGGTTGAGAAGGGGTTGCTCCTTTCGAGCATCCGGGTACGTGGTGGGTCCTTCCTGCCGCAACATCTGTGGTCCTGTTTGACCTGTTTCTTCGTCCTAGTCATCTTTGCCGTCTGATCCGGCGTCTGAGCCAGTAACCTTAGGCGGCTTTGGTCTGAATTCTGAGGTTGTGATTTTTCCTGACTTCAACAGGGGGCGCGAGGTCGGGGAAGATGGAAATGGCTCCCATTTTGAGTCTACCGGTGCTCGCACTCCAGTCCCCCACGGTCTCTCCCTAGTCACTGTTGATTTTCTACTTTTATGCGCTTGGGAACATTCCTAGAACTGACTTATGTAATAATTAATGTAGCAATTGATGTAATAATTAATGTAGCAATTGATGTAATAATTGACGTGTCTTTTTCGCGCGAGTGCTAGGACTTAATTCACAGGGTCGCTATTTTGTGATTTGAATTCTCACTCAACTCGCTCGATGGTAATATAGGTCTCGGAGGGTCGACGACAAGGTTGGCGGGTGGTTATGAGCCAATGACCCGCGTCGCCTTGGATCCCCCTTATGTATATATTTTTTATAAATAGGACCCCTCACCTACCCTTTCCCATCGCATTTATTGTCCTTGCACCTCCCTTGGCCCCTAACTTCTCGCCCTCAGCACTCGCTCATTAGGCTTTGCGGAGATGGGTAAGGCGAGAGTTGATGCAGACGGAAGGTCGAAGTGTGCGAGGCAGTGTGCGAGGAGACCCAGATCGGGGAGGAGATCTAGATCGGCGAGGAGGGGATCCGCGAGTTGGCTCATCTCGCCGGCTTGACGATGGCCCACCAGCGAGCTCGGCCGCCTTGCCTCGCCCGCGCCCCCCTTGTCCAAGATCCGCGTTCCTTGGCGGGAAGTAGCTCAGCCGCGGCTTGACCGGCTTAATACCCGCGGGATGTGATGAAGGAGGCGGAGGGAGCGACGAACTCGCCGGCGGCGGAGGATTCTTCAGCGGAGGAGGCGGAGGAAGTCGCGTCGTGGTGACTTGAGAAGGCGCGACCAGAGGCGGCGGCCGCGACAAGGATACGGTCACCGACTGGATGGTGGCGACGTTGGTAAGCGGCGGCGGCGGGGGTAACGAGGAGCTCGCCTCAGGCAAAGAAGACCTCGCCGAAAGCAGTGCAGAACTCGCGGCGGGCGGAGCAGAACTTCTCGCAGGCGGCGCAGAACTCGCCTGGAGACCCTTGCTTACCGGCGGATCCTTCTTAGGCAGAGGGTCCTTCGGCAAAGGATCCTTGCTCGCCAGAGTCTTCCTCGGCGGAGGATTCTTCGACAGCGATTCCTTGCTCGCCGGAGGAACCGAGGCCTCAACTGTCCTTTTGGCGCCGATATTAATCCGCACTGTGTGCGCGGTCTTTACTTGTCTCCCGGCGGGAAGGGCGACAAGCGGCGCAGAGCTCAACGGGGCGACATTCAGAGCCGCGTCCACTCCCCCCGAGGGAGAATCTGCGAGTATCATGGTCCAGTTAGCCAGCAATAGAAACAACCGTCAGAATGGGAAATCATCCCGGCAAAAAGACAACATGGCAGGTCGACGACTTCAACCTGCTGTGGCGCCGGAGTGGAGGCGAGTTCCGGGGCCAGGGTCGTGGCGAGCTCGGGGACGTCAAGCGAGTCGAGGAAACTCGCATCAGAGACGGCGACATTGGGAATGTCGTCAAGTCCCAAGTCGCTAAGCAACCGTTGCGTGCTGGCAGAGCGCACGGGGTTGCTGGTGGACGCCGCGGGTCGAGAAAGAGGTGACCGCGAGATATCATCGCCAGAGGCGGGTTTATTCTTGGACTTTTTAATCTTTTTCTTCTTGAGGGGGGGGTAAGTCGGCGGCGACATCCTCTTCGCGCCGTCGTTTCGGTTTTGTGACTCCAATAGCACCCGTTAGCGCGGCGAGACTATCACGGAGAAACTACTCAGCGTTCGACATTATGCGCGAGTTATGGAAAAACCGGCTAAAGAACTAGGCCCCCCTATTTATAGAGATCGGCAGACAGTCACAGGAGGCGAGTAATCCAGATACTCGGCAGAGCATCTCGCCGAATAAGTGTTGGATGTTTCTTTCCGAGCTCCGATGTCGCTCAGAAAGAGCGGGGATTGTGTACAACCCGTATTCGTCGAGAGTGGACCCTACCACGGCCAAGTCAGTAGAAGTCAAGGTCAACAAGTCAAGGCAGGAGCCAAAGTCATCATTCAAGATCGCGGAAGGCCTGAGCGAGTATAGGCGAGCTCCCCTCGCATACTCGTCAGGTAGGCGACTAGGCGAGATACTCGCCCAGCCCGTGCGAGTTCCCCTGGAAGTCGCCTAGTCGCCAGGGGGTGGGTATAAATATGACCCCCCTCCCCTTGCATTTGCCTATAAATAGGACCCCAGGGGTACGAGGTGAGGCACTTGAAATCCTCAACAGGATACTCGCACGCTTCAGTTTCGGGATAATAGCTAAATCTTTGGATTCCTTTTCCTTAGAGAGCAAGTCGCAACCTTGCGACCTCGCCTAGCTTCCCTCGTACCCAGTTCAGCCATTTTTGGTTGAGAAGGGGTTGCTCCTTTCGAGCATCCGGGTACGTGGTGGGTCCTTCCTGCCGCAACATCTGTGGTCCTGTTTGACCTGTTTCTTCGTCCTAGTCATCTTTGTCGTCTGATCCGGCGTCTGAGCCAGTAACCTTAGGCGGCTTTGGTCTGAATTCTGAGGTTGTGATTTTTCTTGGCTTCAACAGGGGGCGCGAGTTCGGGGAAGATGGAAATGGCTCCCATTTTGAGCCTACCAGTGCTCGCACTCCAGTCCCCCACGGTCTCTCCCTAGTCACTGTTGATTTTCTACTTTTATGCGCTTGGGAACATTCCTAGAACTGACTTATGTAATAATTAATGTAGCAATTGATGTAATAATTAATGTAGCAATTGATGTAATAATTGACGTGTCTTTTTCGCGCGAGTGCTAGGACTTAATTCACAGGGTTGCTATTTTGTGATTTGAATTCTCACTCAACTCGCTCGATGGTAATATAGGTCTCGGAGGCTCGACGACAAGGTTGGCGGGTGGTTATGAGCCAATGACCCGCGTCGCCTTGGATCCCCCTTATGTATATATTTTTTATAAATAGGACCTCTCACCTACCCTTTCCCGTCGCATTTATTGTCCTTGCACCTCCCTTGGCCCCTAACTTCTCGCCCTCAGCACTCGCTCATTAGGCTTTGCGGAGATGGGTAAGGCGAGAGTTGATGCAGACGGAAGGTCGAAGTGTGCGAGGCAGTTTGCCGAGTACCCTTTTTTCGACAGGAACCTGACAGAGGAGGAACACCTCGCCTTCGTGGCTGACTATGTCACTCCCGGGTTCGTCGCTCGCCGGCCGAAAAGGGGCGAGGCGATAAATACGTTCTTTGCAGACGAACTCGCCTTCCCCACCTCGCATTTCGAGGTGGGGCTGTAACTACCCCTCTGGCCGGAAGTTTGACAAGTCCCGAAGTATTTCGGGTTATCCCCGCGCAACTCAACCCCAACGCGATCGCCAAGTTGGTGGCCTTCGCAAGCTTCCTCCGCAAGAAGCGGATTGAGTTCAACATTACCATCTTTCGGAAGCTCTTCATGTATCGGGACACCAACGATGGTGTCGCCTTATTCGCCGGCTCGCAGTTCAAGTTTCACGAGACCGTCAACAAAAAGCACCACTGGGTTACGAAATACATCTTTATTCAAGGGGACCTCAGAAACATTCCCTACTGGACCATTCAGCGGAGCGAGGAGACTTTCCGAGCGCTAACAGTATCGGGCAACGATGTCATCCTCCACCAATTCTTCCTCCACAAGGACTTCGAGATCGCCTTCCTGAGAAGGGCCTCGACCTGCTCCCTCTAGTTCTCCCAGGTGAAGGTATGCTTCCTTCTCGCTTCGTTCCGATCTCGCTGGTGACGAATGTTCTTTCGCTAATGCTGAGTCATTTTCTGCAGGGGAGAGATTGATCCCGGAGCACCCGCCTTCGCGGATGTCGGGTTAGACGACGATCCACTTGCCCGATAGAGGTTAGCCGCAACAGCGTGCAGGAGACGACCAGACAATGGCCCTGGATCGAGAGGCGACGACCATCGCTTAGACTGACAGTGAAATCTGGAGAAAGTTCCATTGGAAGACGTAGTTGCTGGGCCAGATGAGATGAAAAAAAAATTATTACTCGCCCCGCTGTCCACCATGATGACAATGTGGCGGTCGCCCCAACTTGCCCGCCAACTTCATGTTTGGGGGCTTGAATGCTACCCCACAGAAAAGCATGGAAGCTCTAAATGGCAAAGGCCTGAGTCAGCGACGGCCTCTGTGGTGTCCTCTGTCGTGATCTCAAGGTCTTCATAGTCCGCCAAAGTTATCTCGGGCTCAAAGTCGCCGATGATGGCATGAAACTCCTGACCGCACAAACGTGAGTAGGAGAATAAGGCTGACGGCTGCGGAAACACAACCCTTTGCGGCGAAGATCGTCGAACTTACGGTTGGAGAACCGCTGAGGCGAGGCAGGATGGCCAGGCCTTGCTGCTGGAGGGGGCCGAGGGGCTTGGGGCTCTGGGGTAGTAGTCTCCATGGTCGGCCGTCTGGAGGAGGCCCTCCTGGAATGGGGGGGGGGGCGAGGTTACGAATCCGCTTCCACAGGGCGGGCCATGTCGAGGATCTCAAAAACCGTCCGGGGTGGTGGGTGTGCGGAGCCGGGACCGGGACCGGATGTTGTGCCGAAGGCCCTGCATGAAGAAGCCAAGATAGTGATCTGGTGGTAGGCCAGGAACATGGGTGACGAGGGCCACAAACTCATCGATGGCAGAGCCGGGATAACGGCTGTCGTAGCGACGAATCATTTCCTGTTTGATTTCCGCCCAGGAGAGTCGGGTTGATAAGTCAGAACCATCGGGCCCAGTGGAGGGCGGAGCCGTCGAGTCCCATGACGGCGGTAGTGACCTTGTCCTGCTCGGGTGTGAGGTGGAGATCAAAGTACTGTTCTGCCTTGGCGATCCACCCAATCAGATCTACCCCGACGAAGGTGGGGAGGTCTGATGCAAGGGCCGGGCGTTCGGGGAAAAAGGTGCGACGTCCCCGATGTGCGGAAGTGGTGCCGCCCGAGGATTGACGTGTCGGTGGCCGGACACGCGGATCCGCGGAGGTGGTCACGGAGGTTGCAATGCATCAAGCTTTGCGTGGATGACGAGCAAGGAGGCCTGCAAGGAAGCCACGATGGACTCCTGAGTACTGACATGGCGTAGGAGGGCCTCGTTGGCGTCCTCCGATGGGGCCTCGACGGTGGAGCGGTGTTCGACGCCATGGCTACAAAAGGACGAGCGACAGCGGTGGCACGAGTTGGACGGGCGGCAGCGGACTGGACGGCGTTGCAGAGACACGGCGGAACGACAAGTCGCGGACGTGCATGCTTGGATCGCGGAATCAGCGGGCAGCGGGCAGAGCGGCAGGTCGGACTAGTTGTTGGGGGGTCAAAAAAGGCGACTACGGGGACGAGAGGAGGAGAGGGAGAGAGAGAGAGAAAGAGAGGAGGGATTTAGGGTTTAGAGAAGAAAGGGAAAACACACATTCATTCCAGGATGAAAAAAATATAGGGCTTATGCATCCTCTTATAGCGATGAAGAGCGAATACAAAAGGAAATTCAGAAATTACGAAATATAAAAATACTTAAAATGACACAAGCAAATAAAGCAACAAATAAAACATCTCTAGCAAAAGAAGCAACCAATAAATCTCTAATTATCTTCTGCGGTAATTGTGGGGCCACCCTATATACGCTTCCGGCGCGTGTAAACTTTCCACGGAGGCTCGTCATCGTGTAGCTCCGTAACAGATTGTTAGAAAACAAATCTTGTAAAAGCCCATTTAGTGGCCCATTATAGACTTTTTTCTTTCTCTTGTAATAGTCTCACATCTTGTAATAGATTTCTCTCTCTCCCCTATACATTTGTACTCACACTTGTAATTTGATTCATAAAAAGTATATACAAAGTTTACTCCATTCTTCAACAAACTCAATGCATTACGAACATGATGGAAAAGTCTTGGAATACAAGGAAGATTTGTAACTCTATATATTTGGTAAAATTCCTAGCAGATACTGACACTTCTCTTGAGAATGTGTTGGTAGTAATTATTAGCTGCATTAAGTAAAATTTATGATGTCAGTGCATTGCGTGTCTAGGCATTTGCTGAATGGATACTCTTCACTTCTAGTGGGATTTCAAGTGGTTTATATCACGCTTGTGATGTTGGTAGCTGGTGCGCGCTCTCCTTTCATGCACTTCAGGTGTGCTGCACTCTTCTTTATGGATTTTTTTTCTTCATATGCAGTAGGAAAATTGCAAAATTCACTTCCAGATTGTCATCTTTCTGTATTTATGGACTAACATTAAACTTATAATTGTTTGTCATTTGGCTTGACCATTAGGCGTGGTTTGGTTCAATGGCTTTTGCAATGCTATGTAAGGCGAATTTTCTGTTTGCATGGCATCTTGAAATATTATTTTAACTTAACCAATATACCTCATCCATGTTCCATTTAGATATAATAAGGACAATTATAATGATAAGACAAATATCTTTTGAGTTCGATAACTTCAAATCAGTCAAAAAATGCAGAAGATAACTCTGACATTCAATCCCTTAGTAAAGAGTTAAGAATCATGCACACTTCTCTTTTCTTCTGCCTTTATTTTTTTAGTTAAATTTTTCTGACTGACTTTGCAACAGTTTATGGACTTTTGGCTTTCTTTCATGGCTGTGGTGAGCACTTTTGTATATATGGCTGAAATAGATGATGATTCAAAAAGAGCTATTCACACCGCAGTTGCCATCGTCACTGCTCTCCTAGCGGAAACAGGAGCAACCCGGTAGTGAAATTCTTTCAATGGTTCCAAATGAGTTCCTGACACAAAATTGCGGTTCTTTATTATTATCTTTTAATTTCAGGTCTGAAAATGTTCTCATTGTTATAGCTATTGGCACAGTTGGTCTTGTTGTGGGGTGGTTCCTAGAGTACTCTGCCGCAAATAGAGCTGCGTGGACACCAAGATTTAACTTCATTATGATTTATCGGTATGTACTATGAGACTTTTATTGCATTTTGAGTTCATTTTAACAAAGACGGTAGTTGATTTTTTTTTTCTACAAGAATAAAATCAAGCAATTTTTTATCTTTTTGCGCAATTGCACCGCTTCTTGTCCATAATTTGAAATTCCTGAATCCTGATGTGTTCATTCAAATTTTCATGGTGCACTATGGCGACAGTTGGCAAAGTATTAGGGGATGGTGCTGGAATTTAATAAAGGCTCTGCTGAAGAAATTTCGCTGGCCATTCCTATTATTTGGTTTTATAGGGTTATTTCTTGCCGGAACAAGTTGGGCATTGGAAAACAACAACAGCTACTGGTATTGGCATAGGTATGTGACTTCCGCTAGGTTAATCAGTAAATAATAGAAAACAATTGAAGCTAACCCGAGTAATGATAGCCACTCTATTAACGTTTGGTATGTTGTGGATCACTACATACCACCTTCCCTAGGACACATGTTTATTGGCATACTATTCTGTTCACATCTGTCATAGCCAACAACATGTCAACTTATGTTATGTAATTTATCCTTTCCTGACTTGTGCCTTCCATTTTACAGGAATTAATACTATCCAAATGATAAATTACCCCATTCGGTTGTATATTCTTTTGTCATATCTGTTTTACTTTTCTTTTATGGCTCATTAAGTCTCATTTGTTAATTCTGTGCTGATAACAATTGTGTGATGCATGTTTTGTTGTTTAATGTTTGCAAATGTAGTATAGTAGGGATGATAGTAAGACCATCTGCCAGAATTTAACTTTTTTAGTGCTGAATGCACTTGGAATATGTGATATAGATCTTAAAAACATTGACATATTTTGGTACCTTCAACCCTACTATCTATTTTTGGCAGCTAGTCTTACCATAACTAGTGGGTTGGGATGGGCAACATCATCTCTGTTTTCTTTCAATGGCACGGAACAAAGGGTTGGTGACACCTGGGCGCTAGTCTCAGCCCAAGGATTGTGATACTTATTCCCTGTTCAACTCACCTCAAAACTTTCTGCAACACAATTGCTAAATGTCTGAACTTTTTCCAATTTACTTTCAATTTAATATTGATGGCTATACATTCAATTAAATATCAACATACTTCAAACAGTTTGTCTATTGACTATAATATTAATTTATCTATTGCAACCTTCCATGCGCAAATAAAAATTCAAATGTAATATTTTTTACAACAAACATTTGTGCAATCTCTTGCCACAACTCGACCCTCCAGATGAGCGCCATAAAAAGGACAGATCAATGACACAAAAGTCGACTCTGAGCGAATGGTTGACTTGTCATATGGTCATACCCCACTAACCAGGAGCGTTATATTTCCTGAGATTTCACGTGTATCACCAGGTTTTCCATAGTTCTCCTTTTTGTTCACACAAGGGAACCCTCCATATTCTGACATGGTATTTTTGGCCGACAATCCTCACAAATTCGGAAGCTTATGTGAAAACATTCGATCATGATCCTGTAATTGCAGCCAACTCATGAGCTGAGAGGTATCGTGAGCCTATGGCCTTTTGCACTTTGGGGGATGGATTTGTAGGATTCTTTCCGATGGTAACTGTTAGATGAGCTACATATATAAGGACCATGGACCAGGGTTCATTGGGAAAATAATCAACCTGCGGCTTGACCTAACGAGGAAAAGGTAACATGGTATCAGAGGGATAGGTTTACGCCAATGCCACCGCCTGTGCTTGTCGCGCTCTTCGCTCGATCCCGCTGATCGATCGATCCTGCTCTCTGCCCGACTGCGGCTCCTCCCGCTAGTTTGCTTCCAGGTTATCGCTGCCCGTCTGCAGAGCTCGATCGCCTGCTTGACTGCACTGCAAAGCCCGATCGCCTGCTCCATCCCGTCTGCTGGTTTGCTTCCAGGTTATCGCCGCTGATCCCGACCGTGATCCCGATCCCGATCCCCTGATCCATCCCGTTCGCTGCCTGCAGGGCTGCTGTTTTCTGATCATCGTCGGGACCTCCTTCCAGGTTTTCGCTGCCAGATCTGCTCTCGTTCGAGCTCCTGTGTTCCTCCCGTGAGGCCCTTTCTTCTTGTTGCCTCTACTTGTCCCAATGGCCTCATCTCCGATTTCGTACCTTCCGAAATCTGATATCATCCTTAATGGAACCAACTACAAGGAATAGTCTTCTACGATTCACGCGCTTCTTCGTGAATTGCAACTTTAGGGTCACCTTGATGGTTCCACTCCGATTCCAACACCCATTCTCGTTGACAATGCTTCCTTTCCTTCTGTAACTAGCGGAATAGATGTGTCCTCTCCTTCTATCACTAGTGGGACATATTGAAAAAAATATCATGATGATGACGTTCGGATTATTGTCATTCTTTTTCAGTCCGTTGAGATATCCATTCGTATAGTTGTATGTGATTTTCCCGCTAGGGAAATTTGGGATCATCTACGCCAGCTCTATCTGCCTTCCACCCAGGTGCAGAAGTACTCCTTGGTGCAGACACATGCTTCAGCCCATCAGCACGACTGCTCCGTTCAGACCTTTTTGCGCAACTCAGTGACTTATGGCGCCACCTGGATGGGATGTCTACCTCTAGTTGTCCCACGTGTGCTCGATACACCACTATTGCCGAGAAGAGGGATCACATGCGCATGTATGAGTTCCTCATGCGTCTTAGACCTGAGTTCGAGTCTGTTCGTGCTCAGCTGATGCACCGGGTTGCTCCTCCATCCCTACGTGACTGTCTTGTTGTTTTTGTCGCTGAGGAGACCAGTCTTCACTCTTTGGAGGGCATGCGCCCTGGCTCCTCGCCACACTCAGTTCTCGCTGCTCCTCAGCACGGCTTCTCAGTTCCCGATACACCGTTCTTACCTCTTCCTCCTGGTGTTGGTGCACTTACTCCGTATCGCCCGTCGTCAACAGCTTTACCCAGTACTTTGCCAAGCGCACCACTGGTCTCCGGGCCATCACATCGTTGTGTTCCACGTTGTCACTACTGTCACAATTTGGGACACATTCGTTCAAAACGTCGCAAGTTACAGCGTGCCCAAAGCCATCATGGGGCACCTCATCGAGCTGCTCTTATCTTGCCACTTCCTCCTGACAGTTCTACCTCTATTCCTGATCAGATCATACAGCTCGTTCAGCAGCTCTCTCAGAGTCGTGTCTCATCGTCCTCGGCATCTGTTGCCAGCCATGACCCTGTTTCTCAGACCGACCCAGTGGCTGCATCTGCCTCTGCAGGTATCACTAAGGATTCCTGGTTACTTGATTCTGGTGCATCTTTTCACATGACATTTGATGCAGCTCCCTTACATTCCTGTCGGTCTGTTTCTTCCGACCTGCATGTCATCACTGCTGATGGCACCACCTTGCCCGTTGCTAGTTGTAGTACCCTGCATGCCGCCCATTTTCACATTTCTGATGTTGTCTATGTTCCTATACTTTCCGTGAACCTCATATCGGTTAGTCAGCTTGCTTCTCAAGGTTTTCTTGTTATTTTTGATGCCTTTTTATATAATTTGCAGGATCGTCACACATGGACACTCATTGGAACTGGTCGTTGTCGTGACGGGGTTTATGTGCTCGACCATCTCCGACTTCTCTCATCCACTTCGCTACCAGTTTCCTCTGTTGCAGCTCCCATTTGTCTTTCGTCGGTCAGCTTTCCGCAGTGGCTTCTCCCTCTCGGCCATCCCAGTGGAGCTCGACTATCCTGTTTTGTTCGTCAGGGTCCCTTAGGTCGTGTGTCTATTGATCGCTCGCACTCATGTACGAGTTGTAAGCTTTGCAAACAACTACAACTCGCATATCGATCCAGCGAGTCTCGATCATCTTTTCCTTTTGCTTTAGTTCACTCTGATTTATGGGGTCCTGCCCCATTTATTTCAAAAGGTGACCATCGTTATTATGTTATATTTGTTGATGATTTCTCTCGTTATACATGAGTTTATATGACGCGTAATCGTACTGATTTCTTTTGTATTTATATTGAGTTTGTATCCATGGCGCGTACTCAGTTCTCCACGTCTATCTGCATGTTTCACTCTGATTCACGGGGGGAATACCTATCACATGCCTTTTGTGATCTTTTGGCCTCTCATGGTACTCTACCTCAGCTCTCCTGTCCTGGTGCTCATTCTCAGATTGGCACCGCGGAAAGGAAACATCGTCATATCATTGAGACGGCTCGTACTCTTCTTATTGCCTCTCATGTGCCTCCACACTTCTGGGCTGAGTCCATATCCACTGCAGTCTATCTTATCATCTCCAACCATCTACTTTCCTACAGGGTAGCAGTCCTGGTGAGTGTTTGTTTGGTCGTCCTTCTCTTTATGATCACCTACGTGTGTTTGGTTGTTTATGCTATGTTCTTCCTCCTCGTGAGCGTACCAAATTATCTGCTCAGTCCACCGCTTGTGTTTTCCTCAGTTATAGTCTTGAGCACAAGGGTTATAGGTGTTATGACCCTGTTGCTCGTCGTGTTCGTATCTCTTGAGACGTTACCTTTGTTGAGGACCGTCCCTTTTTGTTTCATCCTCGCCTTTGTCTCCTTCCTCTACTCACACTTCTACTACTATTGATGACATTCTTTTTCTCTCCATACCACCGTCTGTGTCACATTCCTCTGAGTTATCTCACACCCAGTCTCCACCGGGTCACCGTCTCCCGTCTGTCTTCTTGAGTCATCTTCACAGTCTCCCGACCTCCCTGTCCAGGTTCGTTCTCCGGTTCCTCCCGAGCCATCTCCACAGTCTCCTAATCCTCTGTCCAGGTTCGTGCACCATCTTTCCCTCAGCACTATGTTTGACGATCTTGTCCTGCAGATGCGCCATTTGCCCCTCTGCTCCCGGTCTCTTCCAGTGAGCTACCTGTGGACGATCCTCCAGCACAACGCTACCCCACTTGTGATCGGCACCCACCAGATCGGCTCAACCTTGCTACTCAGCTGCTTGACCTATCAGCCCTTCCAACGAGTACTTGTGGTGTTTCAGAGCATAGTACCTACAGGGAGGCTGCCTCGATTCCTGAGTGGTAGGCCTCCATGTCTGATGAGTTGGGTGCTTTGGAGCGCACTTCTACTTGGGATCTAGTTCCTTTACCTACCGGTACAACCCCATTACCTGCAAGTGGGTCTTCAAAGTGAAAACTCACTTGGATGGACAGTGGAGAGATACAAGGCCCGATTGGTGGCACGTGGTTTTCAGCAGGAGCACGGTTGGGACTATGATGAGACCTTCTCTCATGTGGCTCACATGACTACTATCATGATCCTCATTGTCGTTTCAGCCATCCGTCAGTGGTCCTTGTTTCAGTTGGATGTGAAGAATGCTTTCATTTACGATGACTTGCAGCAGGTGTACATGCTTCCACCCCCAGGCCTCTCTACCGCTCCCGGTCTTGTCTGTCATCTTCGTCGTGCACTTTATGGTCTCAAACAGGCTCCTCGAGCCTGGTTTGAGCGCTTTAGTTCAGCAGTTCTTGCAGCTGGCTTTCAGCTCAGCTTCTATGATCTTGCTTTGTTTGTTTACTCATCACGAGGCTGGACTCTTCTCCTGCTATATGTGGATGACATGATTATTACTGGTGATGATGTCTCTCATATTGAGTTTGTCAAGCATCACCTTCAGCAGCTGTTCCAGATGACTGATCTTGACACACTGCGTTGCTTCTTGGGCATTGAGTTCTCCACTTCTTCTGGATACCAGTTATCTCAGCAATGCTACACCTCAGACTTATTGGCCCGTGTTGCTCTGTCTGACACTCGCACTGCTGCTACTCCTAGGGAACTTCACCTTCAGCTGTGTCCGGATGAGGGCTCTCCTCTTTCTGGTCCGACATGGTATCATTATCTGGTTGGGAGCTTGGTTTACCTCACTATTACTAGACCTGACATTGCTTTTGTTGTTCATGTGCTGAGTCAGTTTGTGAGTGCTCTCACAACTGTTCAGTATGCTCACTTGTTGCGTGTCCTCCGATATCTTCGTGCTACTATGACTCGTGGTCTATTCTACTCCCCCAGCAGTTCTCTCCAGTTACAGACATATTCTGATTTTACATGGGCCAGTGATCATATTAATCGTCGTTCTGTTTCCGGTTATTCTCTTCTTGGGCTCTTCACTCATTGCTTGGAAATCCAAGAAGCAGACCGACGTCTTTCGTTCTAGCACAGAAGCAGAGCTACGTGTCATGGCCACTACAGCTGAGGATATTGTCTGGCTTCGTTGGTTGCTTGTTGATCTTGGCGCTGCTCCTTCTGGTTCTACCATTCTCTACTGTGACAATACCGGAGCCATCCAGATTACTCTGAATTCAACCAAGCACTCGCTCTCCAAGCACATTGGTGTCGATGTCTTATTTCTTCATGATCAACACATTCAGGGAACTCTTGTTCCTCAGTATGTTCTCACTGATCTTTAGTTTGCCGATTTGCTCCCTAAGCCTCAGACTCGCGCTCAACAGGAGTTCCTTCTCTCCAAATTCTCAGTGTATGATCCCCCGTGAATTTGAGGGGGAGGGGGGTGTTAGATGAGCTACATATATAAGGACCGCGGACCAGGGTTCATTGGGAAAATAATCAACCCGCGGCTTGACCTAACAAGGAAAAGGTAACAGTAACCAGCCAACCCACTTGGTTACAATCCATTTTTGAAGTGGATTGAAGTGAATACCTAGAAGAAAAAAGGGTGGTGAAGAAATCTAGGATTTGTTTTGAACTTCTTTTATTTCATAACAATACAAATGATATGTAATTCTTAGAAGTTCTCATATTGAGAATTTCAATTGATATTTATTTCTTTTTCACTTTAATTTGCCAGCTCACAATTTCTAAAAATATTAGTATGCAGGCTGCCTTTAATTGAATAATAATTCTGTTCCTTTCAGTTTATGGCACATCTCCATATACACAGCTTCCTTCTTCTTCCTGTGCTCGTCTCGCCCAAAGATTAATGAGCTGCACCCGCAAGAGTCACAATATGAGTTAACTCGGCAGAACTCCCATCAAGAGAATAGACGAAGCTAGTCAACTTAGTGTGAAATTATTTATCCTCATGTTCATGTAACTAATGGACTAAATCTAGTGTAGCCAAATCTCAGTGTGCGCATTTCCAGAGCACGAGTTGAAAAAATTTCATAGGCTAGATTCGTCGGTTTCCGAAGTTTGAAGCCACAGCCTGAGATAGTTGGGAACTTGGGATGAGACCAATCAATAGGAGATTCATACCCAGATAATGTAAAGAAGAGAGTTGAAGGTCCTTTTATAGCTGAAAAGAACTGCTTGGATCAGTGGTAGGTTTTATCTGTATAAGAGGCATTCTACAGCAAAGATGAAAAAGAAATAGCATTCAGGGAATGATGAACTGAAAGGTTGTGTGAATAACTGTGTGTATTTGTGTAAGTTTATTCTGTATAAGGTTTCATGAGCCATTAGTTTTGATGAATTTTGGGTAAATTTTGCATTTTGAGATTTCTCACTGCGAATGGCATGGTTCGAATAGCAACGCTGTTGTTTAATTGTTTTGAATTTTCAAGTGCTGAATGCTTGATGAAGTGGGGTGTTTATGAATTACTTTGGATTGTGAAAGGGCATTTAGATCTGGTGTTAACTCTTCTTTCAATAGAATCTTTAAAGTTTTCATTTAGGTAAATGGTAATAAATTTTGGTCTTTACCGAAAATTATATGATGTTTACTCTTACATTTTATTACATGCAATTTTATGTGCACTAATTTTGGTTGTGATTTTCATTTGTTGAATTTTCTCCAATTTTATTTCAGTGCTTTGGTGTTGCTTAATTTTCTCCGGCAGATGGCGGTGGTTGTGAAGATGGGGTTAAATTATCATTTGTTAACACACCTAAGAAACTTCATCTAGTTTTATGTTTAAATGGACAAATTTTGTTAGGTGGTCGTTAAGGAATGGCGGTTTCCTGCGTTTACGACCGCCACCGCTATGTCAAACGAAGCCTTAATCTTTTGTTCTCCCATTTTCAAGCACAAATTAAAGGCAAATTCCCCTCTTACATAAATTTCTCCCCTGATGTTTGAGAAATTTCCAAATTTCTTGCTCTGTTTAGTTTTTCCCATTTTTTCCCAGTGCTTGGGTATTGCTTTGTCCTTCCAGCGGCAAATCTACAAATGTGATTACTTTTACTCTTTAACTTTTCTTTTGATAAAAATGTAGTTCCTTAGAATAATGCAATTCCTTGATGAAAGACTGATGGGGATGAAGCCTCATTTATATAAGAATTGGTTGCACTTAAGTCTTTCTCATTTGCATCTCGGATTTTTCTGTCGAAACAGTGCCTTTTTTCCACTGCCTCAGGTGAAATTCCCGATTAAGTCTTGAACTCCACTCCTCCATGCGGGCTAGATCACAACTAGTGAATCTGTCGTGGACAGAGGCCTCACCATTTCACACACTTCTCCCCTCAACTCGCAGCCCTTCCCCTCGCCCCTTCTCCCATCTTCCCTGCATCTCGACCCTGCTGGCAAGAATCTGTCGGAGGTGCCGCCGACGGAGGCCGAGCTACGAATGAAGTTTGGGACTCATCGTGTGATGAGCCGGCCGCAAAGAACAGATGTAGGAGCAACCTACGCAGTTCTTCCAACAGTTTCGCACTGCACCACTTGCAAACAGCTGTCACCACTGCTTCTCACCATCTCGTCACCACTGGTATCGCTGAGCTGAGCCAATAGGCCATCACTCTCTCAGATCCTCCTATTGTAGATTATGTGGACTAGTCAACCCACTCCTCATATCTCACAAGGGGGAGATCATGTGGCCTCTCACACAACACCTAGGTGCCGCCCATGGGGGGGGGGGAGGTTGGCCACCATAATCGTTACTGAGCATCCATCGTCGTCCGATCTACATTAACCACCCATAAACCACGTTAGTGCTCATAACCACCTCCTGGGGCTATAAAAGGAGCTTAGGCCCTCATTTCTCACTTTTTTGCTCCGGAGTCTTCTTCTTCCTTAGGTCAGAGCTCTGCCGAACTCCTCGGGTCATCCTCAAGCGCTTACGAGCCAAGTCCCCAAGTGCGCGGAAAAGGGAAGAAGACAATCACCGTCAACGCTCAAGCACACCAGCCACCAAGTTAGCATTCAGAACTCCATCGGCGCAGCCTGTTGCCCGTTGCGAGTCAGAAACTCTCTCACCTCCAAGTTGTACGAGCCGCGACCTGTCACCCTCATTCTCCAAACGCATTGTAATGCAATCTGATAGTGACTTTGACCGTCACAGATCCGGTCGCGTGATTTTTTACTCAGTTGAGGGGTTTTTCCACGATAAAACCTCTTGTGTCAACTCTCTTTTCATTGACTGTGTCCGCGCTCGACCGTCCCGAGAGCTAAGGCGGCTCAATTTACTCCGGTCCGACCGGGACGCCAAATTAGTCCGCAACAAAGACATTGGCTGTCGAAACCGGGGTTACCAATTCCACCAATGGCATACATTTCCCACTCAGTGAAATCGTTGTTGAGGATATGGAAATATCCGAGTCGACAATACGACATCCATTGCTATTGTGTGGAGAGGGCTCGCCGGCGGGAGAGCTCAACTTGTTGAAGGATGTTACGGGCGACTGATTCAGGATTAGGGTGGGAAGAGTTTGGGATGGTGAGGGGCTAGCGGGGGAGAGAGAACGAGGATGGATTTATTAAGGGCCCTCGACACCCGAGTTTTTAAAAAAAATTGTTAAGTAGAGCAGCCCGCAACACGAACCCAAAATTCGTGACCGTAACGCAGCCGTGTTGTGCCCCAACCCAGTAACCCCTCCTTCCCTCACGCTCACACGATCTTAGATGAGTGAAAATATATGGTTATTGTTAGATGTGAAAATATTGTTAGATGTGTTCCTCCCTCTCCGGCCAGCGTGCTAGATATGCTTTTGCAGGTACCAAATTCCCCAAACAGACGATATGATATGTTCTTATTTTAAATTAGGAATATTTATGTAATTTATCCATCTATAGTTCTTATAAATAGTTGGGACTTAATTTAAAGTTATGTTATGTTGAATGTTTGTGATTGTTTTGATGTTCTTAGCGGCTGAACAAGAAGTCCTAAAGATTGAACTGTTCAGAGCTCCAGCTGCTCTTAGGTGAGTGAAGATCAGTTATCTTTTAAACTTGTTCTTCAATCCATTAGTATTTCAAGTTTAGGATCCAATCCCTGTTCTGTTCTATAATTTGGGGCGTACCACCTTTGTTAGTTCTCCGATGAAGAAGATTAAAAACCACTACTAAAATAAATCAAGCTTAAATACGTTTAAAACGACGACGTTGATTATAACTCGCAGAGGATTTTCTTTCAGAAAAATAGAAATCATCGTGCTTCAAGGTGGAGAAGATCGCTTGCCCGCCGCAGCTGCTACGCCTTCTAATCTCCTGCAACAAATCAAACAATATTTCATCCCGCAAACAACTCCAAACCCTAATTTTCAAACAGCTCCGGCGCCTTTCCCATTCATCCGAGTTCTCCAAATCCCCGCATTTTAAAGAATCTCGTTCAGTTTTCGACGCAGTGGAGTCCAAAGATCCGCTCCTGTGGAACGTGATGATTTCCTCTCATTCCTCGAACGGCCGCGTTAACGATGCATACAAGATGTTCGGCGAAATGCGCCTTCAAGGATTCTCCGGAGATGGATTCACTTTCAGCACCCTGCTCACTTCATGTTCCTCTTCTGGCTCTCTATCTTTAGGCCAGCAGACCCATGGTCTCGTCGTGACGATGGGTCTTCTTCATGTGGATCTCGTCGTCGATAGCTCCCTCGTCAACATGTATGCCAAGTGCGGCGCCATTCATTCCGCGCGCAAGATGTTTGACGAAATGCCTGTTGGAAACGTAGTATCTTGGAATACAATCATCGTCGGTTACGGGCATTGCGGCCACGGTGAAGAAGCAGTAAAGCTTCTTCCGAAGATGATTCGAGGAATTTCGAAGCCGGATGAGCTGACAGTTTCCGCTGTTCTCAGCTCCTGCGCTACCTTAGCTGCTTCCATAGAATCCAAACAAATCCATGGCTTTGCGTTAAAAAATGGCCTTCACGCCTTCATTTCTGTAGGAAACGCCCTAATAATCTCGTACGCAAAGAGCGGAAGCATTTCTGATGCTTATAAATGCTTCTGTTCAGTTTCAGAGCCCAATTTGATTACATGGAGCTCAATGATCCGGTCTTTCGCTTTCCATGGCTTTTCTTCTAAAGCAGTAAATTTATTCGAGAAAATGTTGCGAGGAGGAAGAAAGCCCGACTCCATCGTCTTTCTCGGGGTGCTTTCAGCCTGCGGCCATGCCGGACTGGTAGAAACCGGGCTCGCATATTTCGAATCCATGGTGAAGGAATATCAAATAAATCCTTGCCCGGAACACTATGCTTGTATAGTGGATCTTCTTGCGAGAGCTGGTAATGTTAATGGGGCTTATAACGTTCTGTCCCAAATGCCATTCCAGGCAAACGCGGATGTTCTCGGGGCTTTTCTCGGCGGCTGTAGGGTTCACGGAGAGGCTGCAATGGCGGAATGGGCGGCGGCCAAGCTGTTCAAAGTGGAACCTGGTGAGCCGGTGAACTATAAGTCATTGTCCGGCGTATACGCGTCCTGCCGGATTTGGGAGGGAGCGGCGAGTGTGAGGAGGACGATGGGAGAGAGGTGCGGGAAGAAGGTAGCAGGTTGCTGCTGGGTGGAGATTAATGGCGGACTTCATACTTTCGTGGCTAATGACGAGTCTCATCCAGAAGTTCTGGGGATCTACTCCACTTTAAAGAGGCTTATGAAGATGATCACGTATTGAAAATGATGATTATTTGGTGGGCTTTTGGGGCCTGTTGGGCTCTCTACCCGTTCGGCCCGATGAATTTTGTCGTTCGTGCGCATCGTTAGGGCTTTTTTCCTTTCGGGTCCGCTTTGAAGGCGAAAGAGAGAGCAATCAAAATTCTGAGGACACAAATGCCTCGCCTTGAAGGTATCGAGCCTTCGTGTCTAGAAAGCGGATATGAGATTGCACTGTAGAATTGTGTCATATAATCTGAGTAAATTTAGGCTTTGTTTGGCACGAGATTTTTGCTTTAGTGAGTTTGGATATAAACACCATCGTCATAAAAGATATGTTTGGCATGGCAATGGCTATAACTTATGAATGCCATCAAGAAAAGAAATTTAGTTTAGAACATAAAAGCGGAGTATGAAGTACTTTAGGTGAGGTTAGACATTCACGAACGACAGTTCATAACTATAATGTTCACGACCACCACCATTGTGTCAAAGGAAGCCTTAAACTCAATGCGTTGGAGCGGTATAATTCAGAATTGGAAAGAATGACCTCAAAACATCAGCATAAAAAATACTCTTTCAATTTATCATTTAAAAAAAAATTAAATTTGTTTTAAATAACTTAAATAGAGATTTTTCAACTTTTTCAAAACAATTTTTTGAAAAACCACTTGTCGCCATTGCTTTTTCACCCCCACCGCCACCCTAAACTGAGCCTTAATGCATAAAGTGCTCATCTGCCAAACATAGCGATCATACAACTACTTCAAACTAAACTAAACTCTTCCAAATGCTTTTTCCTTTTCCTGGCCTGGCCCCAAAAAAGTGACACAAAAGGGTCACATACTCCCCTTTTCTCAACAATGTAGGCCCACTCAGAAAAAAAATCAATTGGTATTTGGCATCACCTAGGCTTAGTTTGTTTGGCATCACCTAGGCTTGGTATCTGGTCATGCTCAAAACTAGTTTATTTTTGTGATAATCGTCATGACCTTTGGCTTGTCAAACATGTAAAGCATTGTGGCGTCACTCCTCAAAATCATGTGGTTAGGGGAGGAGTGGCCACCCCGCCTATACATTCAGGACCAAGGAGCGCGTTATGCGGTGTGAGACTAAACCATCCCTTTTAACGAGTCGCCACACGCGCTCGGACATCACCGTCCATTCCATGTGGCGCACTCAACAGAACATACATTTTATGATAATAATGTTTTTGATCAAACTCATTATATCAAATATGCTGCCCCAAACGAAGCCCTAATTTATCCCGGACAAAATAAAAAAGGTCATTGTTATATATAGACCAAGTATGGCTATATACAAACCCAAAATTTAGTTTTTTTTCTTTTTTTCTTACTATATACAAACCAAATAAATACCTTATTCTTCTCCTGCTCCGGCGCCGCCGACAACTTCACATCGTCAGCCTCATCTCCCGCAGTCTGCTCCGCCTAGCTCACCGCCGCCGCCGCCCTCAACACCAGCTACCCGGGAACAAATCTGCCTCCGTCCGCAACGTCTACTGCGTGTTCCAGTACGCCGGCCATGCCATCGCGTCGGTGCTCGAATATCCGAGGTTTTCCAGCGTGCCTTCGCCGGAAAATGCCTCGAATCCGACATTGTTCGGCCAGCAGCTTGGGAGCATGCAGTCGGGCATCCTGCTGGTGTCGTCGAGCACCCGGTGAGGATAGCGGGGGGCGTGAATCGGGTGGATGCGGGGATGAATTACACGGTGTACGGGTTCGCGTGGTGCACGGCGGATCTGTTGCCGGAGAATTGCTACCAGTGCTTGGACCATGCGCTGATGAGTTATATGGGTTGCTGTGATTATAGCTTAGGTGGAGGAGCCATTACCATTAACTGCATCGTCAGCTACAACATTTTGTCATTTTTCCACGCTTATTTGATTCAAAATGCTTCAGTTATTTCTCCTCAGCCTACTCAATTTAAAATTGATAAGAGATAAACATTGCGGCACGTCCGAGCTCATTTATTGAGTTTGATTTTTATTTATTTTTCATTGGTCTGCATATAACAATTTAGTCTACATATAGCCAGTTTTGAATTAATGATTTTATATAACCATGGTTTGTATATAGTCAAACATGGTCTATATATAACAATGGCCTAAAAAAGACCCCAAGCCCAAAATTACTCTGCAATTAGTACTTTCTTTTATAGTTGTTATAGGTGCGCATCTAAAGCCCCAGCAGTACTTTCTTTTTAATTTTTTTAGCACAAGGTTGTGTCGGGAAAGAACTGCAACCATGTGCTTGCCAAAGGATAGAAGGGATGTCCTTTTGTAATTATACAAAGTTAAAGAGGTATCAACAACTTACGTAGATGTCAGAAGAATTTTATTGCTGGTGTGTAAATAACAAAAAAAATTATGACCAAAACTTTGTGGCGTGCATATATCAATAATATAATTATTATAGTTGTTATAGGTGTGCATCTAACAACTCTTAAATTAAGGCAGCATATCTACTAAAATCAATCCAAATAATTATTATGAAACATATTATTGTCATTTATTTATTTTCTCAAGTAATTATATCCAAATAATCATATCATTTTATTTGTGTTTAGAATTGTGTAATTCTGTAAATAGAGCATCATGGCCTATAATTATATTATTAATCATATGCTTTATTTTTATTTTACTTGTACATATTTGTTGGAGAGGCCGGGAGCTAGGGCGAAGAGCTAATAAATCGAAAAAGGTGATTGTTATTAGTAGTACAGTTTTGTCTAGTCGCACAACGTTTTTTTCTAATTTCTCACGTCTTTTAGAAATATGCTTTGTACATTCTAAAAAAATGTTCAACACGAAAGTTGTAGATCTCGACGAGATCTACAACTTTCGTGTTGAACACTTTTCCTAAAAATGCATGTACAAGACGTATTTCTAAAAGTCGTGAAATCGGGATGAATTTCGAAAATACGCATTTTACATGCATTTTTATGAAAAGTGTTCAACACCAAAGTTGTACATCTCGTTGAGATATACAATTTTGAGAAAAACACTTTCTCAAAATACACGAGAAATTAGGAGAAAACTTTGTGCGACTAGCTAAAACTATAGTGTTAATAACAATCATCCCGAAAAATTGATAGAGAGGACATGTTGGATTGAGATCCACTCCATTTAGACCAAATAAATAGTATTCAATTTCCATACTTGCCATTAATTAGCATCCATGTTCATACTCTCCATTGAGATGCTTACTTTCATGCTAACCTTTAATCAAGGAGCTATGAAAAGGTGATAGTTACTAACATGACTTTTTATCTTATCAGTTCATGCACTTCTAATTCGCCTTATGGTCAATCCAGTTCATACACATCACAATTATCAGTTTTTTAAATAGGGGCCACCTTATAATTAGGGGTGATTCAATTCTGTTTTCACATTTATTTATGGGTCACCCTATTCTCCTTTTCAATGAATGAGGAAGTGTGTATAACCCCGTATTCGCGAAAAGGGCCCCAAACAAGACGTGAGACTTGCTGCTCGTTTTTTAAGATTTTTGAGAGGTTTGACACTCTTGGTGGTCAATTTGGGCTCAACATGCATAATATACTAGTAGGGGGATGAAATATTTGTCTCCCCCCACCCCCCGGCTCCTTTGAGGAGTCGCCCAGCCGCAGCTCGTCCAGGCCGCGTCTCGCCCAGGCCGCAGCTCGCACAGGCCGCAACTCGCCCAGGCCGCGGCTCGCCCAGGCCGCGGCTCGCCCAGGCCACGTCTCGCCCAGGCCGCGTCTCGCCCAGGTCGCAGCTCGCCCAGGCCGCCGTCTCTCCCAGGCCGCAGCTCGCCCAGGCCGCAGTTCGCCCAGGTCGCGTCTCGCCCAGGCCGTGTCTCTCCCGGGACGTTGTCTCTCCCAGGCCGCGTCTCGCCCAGGCCGCAGCTCGTCCAGACCGCAGCTTGCCCAGGCCGCGTCTCGCCCAGGACGTTGTCTCTCCCAGGCCGCGTCTTGCCCAGGCCGCAGCTCGTCTAGACCGCAGCTCGCCCAGGCCGCGTCTCGCCCAGGCCGCGTCTCGCCCAGGCCGCCGTCTCGCCCGGGCCGCCATCTTGCCCAGACCGCAGCTCGCCAAGCCGCATACTCGCCCGACTTGGACTTCTCGCCATGCTTGAGGGTCAGCCCCTGGTGGACTGCGATTAGCTGCTTAGAACATCGGGATTTGGTTGTTGTCAGACCAACCTGGGAGCATTTCGGTAATTTTTGGGGCAGCAGAGATTGGTTATTTGCAGACCATTCCGAAAAAAACTATAAATAGAGCCTTGAGGGTATCTTGGAGAGCATTGCTTCTTAGCCACTTGAATCTCTCTTTCTTCACCATCCAAGGCACCTAGCTCAGCATTGGCTAGGGAGGGGGAGATCACCAAGATCTTCCGGGTGTAAGGTGAGACCCCCACGATAGAGCCGAGGGTCTGTTCCTAGTTTCCTGAACCTTTGCTCCGTGACATTTGTCTGAGTGTAGTAAGTGTGAGGTCACCCCTTTTTAGAGACCCCGAACTCCACAGAGACCGATTTCTCGATTTAAACAAAGTGTTCTTCTCTAGATTAATTAGGTCATCTTTCTTCTTCCTCTTCAATTCATTTGAGGTGAAAATTGTTATTATTACTTTGACAAGAGTTATTAATATAGGTTCGAGATAAGGTGTTACCGGCACATGAATATGGCTACTTTTTGCGTGAAAATTTTTCGTGAATGGCCGGATGCATATTACCACGGAAGCTTGAGTGCATTTTTCTTGCTAATAGCAGTAAAGAGATTGTTTACTTCATTTGATATTTTTTTTTCTTTGAGATAGTTATAGCCGCAAATTACGATATTTTTGTTCATCATTTTATAAATGGCAAGAAGCCTGCAGTTCTGTGTTTGGTTGATGATCCATTAGAAGCAAACAATCCGCTATGAAGGCTCCATTTGGCACCTTGGTGATGGTCATGAACAGTGGAATTAAATTGTCATTCTTTAACACCCACTTAAGGAACTTCATTCACTTTTATGTTCAAACGGATGATGTTTGTTAAGTGATCCTTAACAAATGACAGTTTAACTTATGCATTATGACCGCCCAACCGATCACCGTGCCAAACAGAGCACCAAATAAAGCCTAAATGGGCATATATCGGCAAGCAAATGGGGATAGGACGCCCGATCAGTTTATTATAGTTTATATTTTTATGTCACCTGTGCATTATTTTATGATTTCTTGTTGAATTTGATTCAAAAAGGCTCATCTCTTTTGACTTCTCAAGCATTAATGAGAGCACTTTCAATGCCTGAAGCACTAAATCGCGTTCCACACTCAGTGAATATGGTACATTTGTTGAAATTTCACAAGCTGATCAGAAGGTAGTTCTGATACCAAGTAAAATCTTTCAGAACTATCAAGCTGACAACTTGATCAAGCGGAAAGCGGGAGCCAGGCGCGGGAACACTCCAACCATAAACTGAGCTAAGTAAATCAGAAACAACAGAAAGCAACCACAGATCTTGTATTATCAACTATCTTCATTACAAGGCAAGACATACATGGCGAGACATGATTTCGCCAAGTACAAAGGAGAAGCAAACAAGCAAACAAGAATTTCAAGCCGGGCGGACTGCCCCAGAGACCGCCGAGTCCGCTGCGGAGACCGCCAAGCCGCTGTTGCACCACTGATCTACGGAGTCTGCGAAGTCCGCGGACAACCTGTTATTCTGTTGAACGACCGCTCTGCAAGCCGTCGCTGAACTGAAAAGAACAGACCGTCTAGACCGCCGAGATTGGCAGACAGGTTATTGAACTGGAATTGCTGAAGGAGAGAAGACTGGCTGGCCGCAAATGCAACCTGTTGCAAACCACCGATTGTAAACTGCAAGCTCCACTGATTCCTGACCGCAGTCAGAACCAGACTCCTGGCTTCATAGTGTTAGCCGCACAACCTGCAAACAACAAACAGTTAAACTTTCTCAATCCACGCGGACAAGAAAACTGAGGACGCAACAATTAATGCACGCTCAACTTACTGTTCATTCAGTTACTGTTGATGTGACGGGGGGTCCTATTTATAGGCGCGGTGAGTAGTGTGGTCATCGACCTATTGGATAGAATCATCACCCAGCTCGCAGCTAGCACTATGCAGTCCGTGCAAGGACAAAGCCGGACACCAGCCAAACCGTCAGGCACCAAGGCAAGAAGCCAGTCCGCTATCCGGCGGACACCGCACCAGTCCGCACGCTGCACAGCACACGGACATAGCAACAGCCCACACACTGCACCAGTCTGCACGCTACATGCAGACATAGCAACAGTCCGCATAGTCCGTGAACATCACACCAGCCCGCTACACAAGTCCACGACCAACAAACACAACCCGCTCGGTCAACCAGCGGACATTGCGAACTCTGTGAATACTCTGAACTTGTCACAGATTGTGACAAAGTCCAGCAACCAACCAAAAACTGGCGTGAGCTCGGCGAACAAGAAGCTAGACCGCCAGCTTCCAAGACAGTCCGCCAACCACGAACGCCGTTATCACCAACAGCTCCATCCGAGATCAAGGGCACGTGGCAAATGCCGATCTCGCGATCTCCATACGCAGTCCGCAACAAGTGGACTCTGCGAACACAAAAGGAGACCGCCACATCCCTGCGGATATGCCACTTATCCGCTCGGTTACTTCAAATAACAGCCAACTGCAGAACCACAAGCCAAACTGACTGAACACCACCACCAGGTCGCAACAAACAGGCCGCCCAAGCCGCCCATCAGTTACCAGGCCGCGCGGTCTGCCGATCAACCCCCACTTTCACTTCACAATTTTCAACAACACCCAATAATTTTTGTCATTGCCAGTATTAATTATTTTTGTTCAATTGGTTATAGTAATTCCTAGTAGTACGCCAGTATGCGCTTGCCTTTGTTTCACAACATGAGGGGCTCCCGTGACACCGCAATAATACCAATTCTCCGAACATGTTAAGGGTTCGTTTGTTTAAATCGTGTTTTGCCCCTGTTGCGTTTTGGCTAAATCGGAAGAAGTCAAAAAAGAGTCATTTTATTTTTTTTTCCGCCTTGTTTCGATCCACTCCGCGTTTCTTCTGTGCGCTCAAAACTCGCAGAAGAAACCCACCTGTGGAGGCCCTTTTATTCTGTTTGGGTCAGGGTAGAAAAAGGGAAGCAAACAGCTAGGGCTGCTCCATTCAGTCTCTCTTGGTCCTCATCAAGTGGAAATACAGTCTTGATCTGTCTTCATTCAGTTTTGCCGCGAGTGGAAATAGAGCGCCGGAATTAGGGTGGAAAGCTCGAGCGATGGGAGCCTTGGCCGTGCGTCAGAGTTGTTTATCGGAGGTTTCTATAGTGATGTCCAATCCGGTTTACCTGTGCCTACCTAGGAAAATATTTGGATCTTTTTTTTGCTCTATTTCTTCTAGTTCAATCTACATTTTTTTCATTGATATTAGATGTTCTCTGTGAACATACTTTCAAATTTTTTTCCTGTTTTTTTACCCTAAAAAAATCAATTTTGCATCATTTGGGAACACTCCCCGAATGAATCTTGTGGTTGATGAAAGTGATTTTCTGATCGTGGTGGGTTATAAATGTCGTTCATCATCGAGGTGTTTATGAAACTTCCTCGTGATCCACGGTGTTATGGAATTCCTCGTTCGTGATCATAGGGTGGTTATGGAATGCCCTTAGTGATCGTGGTGGAGTTATGGAATTCCTTCGTGGATTGTGGTGGTATTGAATTCCCTTCAATCGTGGTGGTTATGAAATGTTGTTCGTGATTTGTGATGGTTATGAAATGTCGTTTCGTCATTATGGTGGTTATGGAATGTTGTTGTGTCAACACATTATATGATACCCGAAACGCCACCACTGTTTTGTCAAACGGTTGCTCGTTTTTGAACAGCTCTGCAAACCAGACTATCCAACAGATCTCCATTTCCAACATCTAGTTTCCAACAGCTCCCTTACAAAACATGTCTTTACACCAGCTCCTTTTACAACCGCAACCGCTCGACAATGAAGCCTAAAAAGGAAGGAATCTTTATCCTGTTGACTTCCTCAATTCAGTAGATCAGCAGGTGGAATCAC